>JAADYJ010000111.1:0-37856 GCA_023338205.1 Halophytophthora polymorphica | reverse complement strand
GCGCGGTCAGTCGTGGTGTCTTCTTGCGCTTGCTGTACTTGAGATGAGGAGCTGCATTGAGGACGCGCTGCACAGTGCGCTTGGAGGCAGACAACTTCAGCGCGGACTTGATGCGCGACACCAACATTCCGGGCTGCTTTGCTTCCTTCCGGACCTGGCGGATGCTGCGTTCGGTCAGCTTGGGCGGCCGTCCAGGCCGCTTAGTCGCCCCGTAGCCGTCAGGGTTGCGAAGGAAGGTGTTGACTATGCTTGGTGGACGCTAAATCGCCTTAGCCATATCTTCAATCGTCGAGACGCGGCTTCGTTTAGCCAAGATGATGCCTTGCTCGACACCCGACAGCTTGCTCTCGGCATCGTGTTTTGGCTCTGATCGAGGTGGCGTGGCGCTGACAATTACCGCGAGTCTTCGCCAACTTTCCACAGCCCGGTGCTCGGCAGTGAGCGACGCTCCTATGCTCGTGACCACGACCATGAGCGCCAGAAAGCATGCTGAGCCCCCTGATGCTCAAAGGCAAACCTGCGGCCTCCGAGCTTCGCGAAGGCGTCCAGTTCCAGCGCGCTAGGGAGCTCGCGCCGCGTAGAGAGGAAGCGGATGCCAAGGAAAGTGAACAGAAGAAAGGCCATCGTGGCCTCCCCGTTGGAGTTGTTGCGGCGGCATACCTTGCAGCCGCTGGTGCCGGCGGCCACGGCCCCCACCGACCCCTCGAACTCGTGCCCGAGCGAGCACACCATCTTCACCTCGTTGGCAGGGCCCCGACCGAGCCTCGACCACCCCTCCACCACGCGTATGCCCTGCGCGGCCAGCTGCGCGTAGACGTCGGCGAGGCGAGGCGAGAGCGCAATGCCCGATACAAAAGCCAAGTGCAGCCTGGCGTGGCCAGAAATTCCGGAATTCCTGGGCACGGGGGGGACGTGTACTTGGTTTTTGTAGCAATTCGTGCATTGTTAGGTGCCGTCCAAAACCTCCTGAACTTTATTGCTTCCGGAATGTGAAACATCGCATGCGATGTGTGGCATACCGGAAGCAATACAGTTTAGGAGGTTTTGGACGGCGCCTAACAAAGAACGAATTGCTGCGCATTCCGGAAATCATAAAGTTCAGGAGGATTCAATCTGCGTATGAGATAAGGTAGGTTCTGTCAGAGTGCTGGCCATCACTATCCAATCCACACGAGAGGTGACATGCGGAGCTCGATGGGCTTGCTACTCGCCGCGCGCTGCCGCAGCGTCGCCAGCTCCAGCGCCAGCAGTGGCAGATGGGCGTCGCTGCGCGCTGCTTCTGCTTCTGCTCCTTCCCACGCCGGTGCGAGCGGCGTGCGGCACGCCAGCTCTGCCGCCGAGGGCGACAAGAAGCCTGGCCGCGTGGTGGTCATCACGTCGGGCAAGGGCGGCGTGGGCAAGACCACGGTCACGGCGAGCATCGGCTACGGTCTGGCGCAGCGCGGCTTCCGCACGTGCCTCATCGACTTTGATATTGGACTGCGCAACCTGGACCTGCATCTGGGCTGCGAGCGCCGCGTGATCTTCGATTTTATCCACGTGATCGAGAAGAACTGCCGACTGAACCAGGCGCTGATCAAGGACAAGCGCCTGGAGAAACTGTCGCTGCTGGCCGCCAGCCAGACGCGCGACAAGGAGGCGCTCACGGAGGACGGCGTGGAGGAGGTGCTGGACGAGCTCAAGGCGCAGTTCGACTTTATCCTGTGCGACTCGCCCGCGGGCATCGAGTCGGGTGCGCGTCACGCCATGTACTTCGCGGACGACGCCATCCTGGTGACCAACCCGGAGATCTCGAGCTGCCGCGACTCGGACAAGATGATCGGCTTCATCGCCAGCAAGTCGCTGCGCGCCAAGGAGAACCGCGAGCCCGTGAACCAGCGGCTGCTCGTCAACCGCTACGACGCCAAGCGCGTCAAGAGCGACGACTGTCTCTCGGTGGATGTACGTGTATATGCTCGGAACATTGGATAGTGGGGGGAGACTAACAGGCCGGCTCGTACGCTTGGACAAGTGACTAGACACTCACATGTTATCTACCGGTTGATTCTGCACACACAGGACATTGAGGAGATGCTGGGGCTGCCCGTGTGCGGCGTCATCCCGGAGAGCACGCACGTGCTCACGTCCTCCAACATGGGCCAGCCAGTCATCACGGTGGAAGGCGAAACCGCCGCGGTGGCCTTCGACGACGCTGTCGCGCGCTTCCTGGGCGAGCAGCGCGAGATGAAATTCCTCGAGCCGGAGCAGCCCAAGAGCTTCCTGGGTCGCATCTTCTCCTAGACTGGCAAAACTGAGCTGGCCTCTTTTGAGAACTTGATGGACAAGGCAAAGGTGCGTCAGACAAGTACGTACAAGCACAGCATGCCGACACTAACAGCTCGTGATGGAGACAGTGCAACGAGCAAAGAAGGCAGATCAACAGGTAATTCTGGGTCCTAGACGATGAGCGGTGCGTGTGCTGGTTAGCCCCGTCGACTCTTCTCCTTGCCGGCCTTCTTCTTGAGCTGGTGCCGCTCCTCCGCCTCCTGCTGCTCGACCTCCAGCGCGTTCAGGCGCTCCAGCACCGGCAACAGCTCGTTGTAACGCACCTCTGCTAGCGCAAAGCCCTCGCGCTTGATCTCCTTGACGCTCAGCTGCCGCTCAGCCGTGCTGGGCCGCTGCGCCACCTCCGTGGCCCAGGTCACGTACGTGCGCGCGAAGAAGTCGCGCAGGTTCTCGCCCATCTGCGGCGTGCGCGCCACGTCGGCCAGCCCCAGCTGCTCCTGGAGCTTCTCCATCTCGGCACGGATGGCGCGGCGCCCACTCTCCTTCTTGCTTTTCTTCTTCTTCTTCTTGTCCTTGGCCACGTCAGCGTCCACATCCGCGTCATCCTCCTCTTCCGCGTCTGCCGTTGCCGCCTCGTTCGCCTTCTGCACCGCCACTGCAGCAGCCTTGACCGCAGCGACTCGGCCGTCGTCTTCCTCGTCATCCTCGTCGTCAAAGTCGTCGTCGTCGTCGTCTTCGCCGTCTGAGGACTCCTCCGTCTCGCTCACATCGCCCTTCCACTCCTGCTCTGACATGGTGCCCGGTAGCAGCAGTTTCCACTCGTCCAGCCGCTTCAAATCCAGCGACCAGCAGTCGTCCAGCGTGATCTCGCGGTCGCCGTCTTCCACCATGCCGCCGTACACGTAGAGCGTGCTGCCGCGGATCATGAGCGCAGGGTTGATACGCGGACACGGGGCTGCCGGAGCGTCTTCCTCCTCCTCGCTCTGGTCTTGTTCCTGTTCCTGCTCCTGCTCCTTCTGCTGCTTCAACACCTCCGCCTTGACGGCTTCGGCCTTGAGCGCTGCGATAAGCTCGGCCGCCTTCGACTCCTCTTCCTTCAACTCCTCCTCATCCTTCGACTCTTCCTCCTCTGCCAACAGGAGCTCCACCTTCGAAGGTTCGCGCGGGATTTCACCTGGTACGTCGTCTCCTTCTTCGCCTTCTTTGCTCTCTTCCTCCTCTTCCGGGTCTTCAATGTACACGATGTTGCCTTCGTCATCCACGTACCCGAACTGTTTCTCCAGCATGGCGTCAAAGTCATCCACTTCCTCCTCTTCTTCCTCGTCGTCGCTGCCGTCGCCACCGTCGTCCCCTTCCAGTGTTTTGGTCTTCTTCTTGCGGCGGCGCTTGCCATCCGTAGACTTCTTCCCGCGCAGCTTGAACTCGAACCAGCGACGACGATCCATGTCGTACACGAACAGATCGTTGTAGAAGGTAGACTGCATCGTGTGACGGCGCTTCTCCTCGTCGAAGACGCCGCCAAAGAGGATGAAGCGCTGCTTGTGCACCGTCACGGCGGCGCCTCCACGTGGACTCGGGGCTTGACCCTTGCGCGAGAGCTTCTCCCACGTGGGCGACTGTCGCTTAAGCACAGGCGCCAGGTTGAGCGCCCACAAGTCCGCGTACACTTTGCCCTCCGACTTTTCGCCCACGTTCTTCACCTTGGCGTAGCCGCCGTAGACGAACACGAGGTCCTTGGACGGGTGCACAGCTAATTGGCAGCCGCTCCGCGGCGCAGGCGCCTGCTTGTGCGGCGGGTACGTCACCTTCTGCCACTTCAGCTCGGCCAGATTGAACAGGTACAGGTCGTTGAACCACTTGGTCTCGCGCGCGGCCTCGTAAAAACCACCAAAGACCACGAGATAGTTGCGCCAGACCACCATGCGATGGCCACTGCGCGGTGACGGACCACCCTTCACCTCCAGCTCCTCCCATGCGTTTGTCTTGAGGTTCAGGCGCCAGAGATCTCGGTAGTGATGGAACTGGTCCGCGGTCGCGAACTCCCCGCCAAACACGTACAAGTGGTCGCGATACACGGCGGACTGGTGGCTGCAGCGTGGCGGTGGCGAGTTGGGCGACGAGATGCTCTTCCAGGCCGCGTCACGAAGCGCTTCCGCCTCTGTGGGCGCCGCTGCTGCTGCAGCAGCCACCGCGTCAGCGTCCGCTTCGGTGCCAGCCGACGGAACCACATCCAGGTTCCACTTCATCAGGTCGTTGTAGCAGACGTTGACGTCGCCGTCAAAGTACTCGCCGCCGAAGAGCATCATCTCGCCCGAGGGAAGCGCCGAGAGCGTGAAGTTGGCGCGCGGGGACGGCTGCGCCGCCGGCTCCACCAGGATGGCGGTCTTCTGCGCGTCCTTCTTGCGGAACTCCTGCAGGATGAGCTCGATGTCCTCCTCGTCGCCGCCCTGCTGCTTGCGGTCCTTCTTGGCGCCCTTCTGCGTCTGCTTGGCCTTCTTGGCCTCCACACGCGCCGCCTTGGCCGCCGCCTTGTCCTTGCCGCCGCTCTTCTTCTTCGCCATGCTCACTTGCCTTCGCGCTCCCGGTGCCCAATGCACTCACGAATGGAGTGGCGCCCAACGAAAAACCAAGTTGGATGTGGACCACACGGAATATGCATTTTCGGCCAATCAAAGACACCTATGTGCGGCCGGTGGCAGTAGCCGAAAGTAACACGGCGGGTGACGACAGCTTCAACCTGCAGAGGCCCAACTTTGAGCTTCACTCCAATACTTTCCTGCTGGTCGTAGTGAGGTCACGCACGCGGACGTTGAACGGGCCCTTGATCGGCAGCACAAAGGAGAAGTCGTACGTGATCGCATGCGGATCCTCCTCCGTCTCCAGGTCGAAGCGGCTGAAGAGCACGGCCAGCACCGTCAGCATCTCCATCATGGCCAGACGCATGCCGATGCACACCCTCGGGCCAGCGCTGAAGGAGACGAACTGGTACGGCGACACGCTCTTGAGCTCACCCGTGTCATTGTCGATCCAGCGCTCCGGATTGTACTCGGCGGCGTCCGGTCCCCACACGCTAGTCATCCGCGCGGACGCGTACACGGAGAACATGATGTCCGATCCTCCGCGCACAAAAGTGCCGTCACTGAGAGTGGTGTCGCGATTCGTGTACCGATAGATGGAGAGCCCATAGAGTCTCAGACTCTCCTTGAGCGCCGCCTGCAGGTACGTGAGCTGGTTGAGATCCTTGACGGTGGGCGTGTCGATTTCACCTGAATGGAGCTGGGGAAGCTTCGCCTTCAGTTCGTCGCGGACCTTCTGCAGAACGCGCGGGTGGCGATTCATCTCGACAATAAACCACGACATGCTGAAGGCGGTGGTATCCTTCCCGGCACCATAGAAGTTGAGCGCCGCGTCGTGGATCTGCTGGGGTGTGATTGTATCACTGGACTGCATCAGCAGAGATACGAGGTCTTTGTGGATTGGAGCTGGTAAGCCCTCCTTCTCGGCGCGTTCCTTGTCAGCCACCGACTGGACCATCACGCGCTCCACAGTGTCAAACACTTGTTGCATGCTCTCCTTCAGTCGTCGCTCACTGCCGGTGTTCAGGAACCGACAAAGCTTCCAGAGCCACATGGGGCTCTGCAGCCGCAATTGGACGGCTTCCAGAGCCACATCTAGCGGGTGTTCCGTGTGCACATCCACACGCTCGTCGAGACCGTTGAGCTCGACGCCAAAGCCAATCTTGGTGAACACGTCGGCCGTATACTTGTTCAGCAGCGATTTCATGCTCACGGTCGTGCCATTCGCAGCGCAATCCGCGAGAATGCTGCACAGGTTGACAGTCTTCTCGCGCACCACGGTGTTCATGGCATTCTTGAGCGTCTTCATGGAGAAGAGGTGGCTGGTGATGCGCCGTTGCTTGCGCCACTTCTCACCGTCGACGTTGAAGATCCCCTCTCCAAGTACTTCGCGCCCAATGTCTCCTGGTCCGCGGATGAACACGTCGGATTGCGTCTTGACGACGTCTTCGAACGCCTCGGGGGTGACCATCACCGTCCTCGGGAGGAAGCCCACCATACTGAGATGCCACGGACGGCCGCCAGCAGCATGGCTCTGCTCGGTGATCCAGTCATGGATCCGGTGCTTCTGGAACCACAGTAGGTCGAGCGTGTTGCCCAGAATGGGCAGCGTCGACGTAGGTCGGAAAAGTTGTTTCTCGTCGGTCTTGCTGGCTCGTGTGCTGCTCGCTCTCCAGGCGGTGAGCAGTGCGATCACAGCAGCAAACGGCAGTGCTAGAGACAAGAAGGTACACTGTTCCGGGATCGACGGTGGAATGGCAAGGAACGTCATCCCCACGCGCGCTTGGAAATCAGGGAGGAGGCTTCGGTGATGAGGTTGGGAGTCGCAGTTCTTGTTTGTGCCTCGATGCAAATTGCACTGTGAGGCCAACGCACTTAGACAGCGTCCAGATGCGTAGCGACGCCGCTGGTGCAAGCATGGGGTGCATGTTATCCTGTGCAGCCACGTCAGCCGGACGTTACTGGAACCCATTGATTGCCATGCATGGACGCTTGCGTATGGCCACCAGTCTAATGATCGCTCCCACCGATGACACGAGTCACTGCTTGGTGGCCCCAGCTACGCTCCGGTTGGAGTAACTTACAACGGAAGCATGGTGTCGTGTGGACGATTGAGGACATTGGCCATAACAGCTGGAGAGGAGCCACAGCGCCAAACTCCGCCGTGGCCTCTAAAACTCGACCTCTTTCTCCATGGCCCCAACGCCCACGCTGGACTGTTTGCGCAGCAGCTGGCGGCTCATGGTCTGCAGCTTGCGAGCATCGTAGCGCTCGGCAAAGTCTTCGCACGCGAGCAGCGAGTCGGCGTCCAACTGCGGCAGCAGCGCCACTAACTGCAGCTCGCAGCGGTTGGCCAGCACCGTGAGCCCCAACAGACTGGCGCCAACGTACAGATCCATCATCTGGCTGGGCTCCAGTCGCGCGCTCAGCAGCTCAAAGCAGCCCGTGTAGATCCACAGCAGCAGCCCCTTGAACGCCTCGAGCGACACGCCGTCGCGGTGCATATAGTGCAGCGGGATCTCGTGCTTGCGGGTCGTTGGCACGGCGCCAGATGGGTCTGAAGTCGACACTGCGCCCGCTATGGCCTCATGCGCCGATGAACCTTCGCTGAAGCCGCCCGTGAACATGGTGCGGAAGTAATCTACCTGCGATAGCACGGCCTTGTGCGCCGGCAAACGCACGAAGGTGTTGGTATTCTTGCCCTCACTCGCTTCGTCCTCCACCGGCCAGAGGAACTCCACGTCTGCCAGTTCAGGAGACAGCACCATGGTCTTCATGTCGTCGCCAAACTGTTGCGCGTCCGAACTGGCGGGCGCCACACCCACCAGCGCGTTCCCCATGCGGCGGAAGGCTGGAGGCGGCAGTGACGCCAACCGCTCCTTCCGCCACGTGTCCAGACACAGCGTGACCAGTGCGTCACAGCACACACGCGCTGCGAACTGGCCCAGCGCCTTGCGTTTGTGGCTCGCCACCTCTAACCGGTTCGTGTACAGGAACACCAGGTACGCGCGGAAGACCTGCGCGTCCACATCGTGGAACTCGTCAATGGCCGTCACACGGTCGTCCTGATCGTCCTCTTGATTGTTACCGCCATCATCGTCGTCTGTCTGCGGCTCCAGGTCTTTCGACAGAGCCGCAGAGCCTTCCAGTACACGCAGCAAGCCTTTGAGGTAGCCGCTGCGTGCACAGACGACAACGCGGTGCGCTGGCAGACGCTCCGGCTGCTTGGAGCCGCCCACAGTGAAGACTAAATCGGCGAACTCG
The DNA here is from genome assembly GCA_023338205.1 of Halophytophthora polymorphica. Classification (NCBI taxonomy): domain Eukaryota; phylum Oomycota; class Peronosporomycetes; order Peronosporales; family Peronosporaceae; genus Halophytophthora; species Halophytophthora polymorphica. The sequence goes on along the minus strand of JAADYJ010000111.1, from coordinate 29,751 downwards.
CCGCTTGAGAGCACGCGGTCGAAACGCAGCGAGTAGTGCGCGCCTCGCGGTCGTAGAGCCACGGCGCAGTGGTTGGAACCGGCACCTACAGCCACCGCCACATTGTCTTTGAGCCCGAAGACGCGCTGCGGATGCACCGAGTGCTGGTACTTGCCGTTGCCCAAGATGCCAAAGGCGTTCCAGCCCCACGAGAGCACGGACCCATCTCGCGTGAGCGCGAAGGTCGAGTGGGAGCTGCAGCACACCCGCGCCACTTTGATTCGCGGGTCGTCAGCCAACGCCTGCTGCACGCGCGGGAAGAAGTAGTGCGCGTTCTGCTGCAGGTCGTAGAAGGTCTCACCGGCGCCGTGCTGGCCGTACTCGCTGTGGCCCCACGAGAAAACCTTGCCGTCGTCCGTGACGGCCACACTATGGTGGCTACCGGCCGCGATGGACACCACGGGCCGCGCCATCTTGATCTCCTTGGGCAGCCACGAGATGTTCGTGCCTGAGCCGAGTTGGCCCAAGACGCCCAGTCCCCAGGAGAAGCACACGCCAGAGCGAGCCGTCGGGTCGTCCTCATTGAGCGCCGACGTCTCTGGCTGCATCCGCGAGCAGGCCAACGAGTGCTGCTGGCCGCACGCGATGTGCTCGATAGCGTAGCCCGTGAGCGCTCGCACCCGCTGGAAGTCGGCCGAATTGCGCCGCGAGCCCAAGCCGAGCTGGCCGTTATCGTTGTAGCCGCAGCTGAAGACGGCGCCGTCGCTCGTCGTGGCCAGCGAATGCGCGAACCCAGCGGCGATGTTGGTGACTACAAGACGCTCCAGCGGTCCGCGACAGAGCTGCGGAGTGCGGCATGGCGCGCGGATGGTCTGCACACCCTTGGCGCCCTCGCCTTCCAATCCGTCCGTGTCTTCATAGACCTGCATGGAGTCACGCAGTAGTCGGGCCATGATGGTGTCGTCCATGTGGTGCCGCAGCTCCGTGCGCGAGCGTTGACGCTGCGCCTCCCGCATCTGCTCGTCCGTTAGACCCGCTAAAGACACTGTGGCGCGGTCGGACGCGTCGCCCGCAGCGCCATCCTCGCCGTCACGAAGCACTTGGCTCGTGGGCAGCAAGCCCCACATGAACACGTCGCCCGAGACCGTGAGCGCCACGCTGTGCGACTCACCGCAGGAGATCTTGGTCACGAGCTGGCCGCTGAGCGCACCGCCCACGCGTCGAGGCAGTCGCACCTCGCTGGCCACGCCAGCCACGTCGCCCAGGCCCAGCTGGCCTTCCTTGCCGCGGCCCCAGGCGAAGACCTCGCCGAACTCATTGAGCGCCAGACTGTGGCGCTCGCCCGCCGAGAAGTCCACGATCACCTCGCCGCGCAGCGCCTCCACCTGTCGCTGCGTGTGCGCCACCGCCGTGAACCCAGTGCCAAGCACAGCCGAGTCAGTGGATAGAGCGTAGCAAGCGCGGGAGGTGGAGCAATCGGGCGTGCCGTACCATTTCAAAGATCTGCTTGTCGCCGCAGTCCAGCCCCAGCTGCTGCGAGTTGTTGTGGCCCCACACGTAGAGCGCCATGGCGGTTGGAGCGCGGCGGTGGCCTCGGTGTAGCGGCGGCGGCGGCGGTGGCGCGGGGAGATCTTCTCGGCCGCGAGGAGGAGCTCCGCTTTGGCCTTCTCCGCAACCCACGCCGTTGCTCAGTCCTGTCCATTCCGATCCTGGGTGAAGTCAAATCCCTCTGTATGCAAGTGCATTCGCGCAATGTGTAGTGTTGTGTGGTGTCCATTTCGGATACTTCTAACTTTCGCTGATCGCTCTGGAGCGGTTAAATCTGCAATAATACATACAATCCCAGAATTGAAGTACAAGCGAAACTAACGACCGTCTCGTCAATCGCCTGCGCAAGGCAAACGCAACGGCATGGAAAGGTGCTGCGCGTATTCTCTCGCGTCGCGGCCGCAGAGCTGCAGCCCCGAGCCCAGCGACGCCGCGGGCGGTGCACGGCGAGAGGAGCCACGGGCTCAGCTGTGCCATGCGCGCGAAGCGGGAGCCGCCGCGCGTTGACTCGCCTCGCCTCGCAGACCCAACGCCAACCTTCATGCTGCTCGGACGTGCATGCCAAGCACGGAGGGCCTTCGTCGGTCGAGCGTCGGACGCCAAGAGTGGCACGGCATCCCACGGCGGGTATCCATGAACCGCTGCTCCACTCCAGTGCTAGTGCTGCGTGTATCGTTCGAGTCTCCCGCCGTGGCCACGAGCGAGCAACTCGGTGGGGTTGGCGCCATCCCAGTCGAGATGGCGCAAGAGAGGAAGAGCAGAGCTTTGCGCCGATGCGTCGATGCGTTGGGCACGGCAGACGTTGACGTATGCGAGCGGACCCACGGCCGCGAGTGGTGCAATGCGCGCAAGGAAGCGGTGGGGTCAACCGTCCACGCATCACGCGTTGACCTGTGCCGGAGCGGGCTGGAAGCCTCCGGAGCCTCTGGAGTCGTTCTCAGTTCGCACGCATGGGGAAGGCCGCGTCTTATCCTCCCCGCGTTTGGCTCTCCGGCATGGATAGTCGGGTCTGGGCCGGGGGTCTTCCGACGTGCCCTCCATCTGCGAACGGGACGGCTCCATGCGCTACAAGTTGTGGCCGAGCGTCATTACTGCAGGGTTGCACCCGCGCCCCCATGGCCGCGAGCCCCGGCTATCCAGTCACGACGCCTTCTTGTCGAGCTGCGGCTGCGTAAGGGCTCCAAGCTTGACGCGTCGAGCCGCGGCTGGCGGGTGTGCGGCATCAGGCGCAAATCCACCTGCGCCGCGTGCTCCAGAGCGAGCCATGGGCGCGAGTATAAGAGCCCCGCGTGCGACTGCCGAGTCGGTGGACACACCGCCACGTAATGGATAAGCGTAGCATGTGAGTGGAGTCAGGTTGTCCCCGCTCCTCCGTTTGACATGGCGGCCGTCGTTGCAGTGAACGGCGCGGCTCGCTCGACTCGACTCGAGCCGGGCGCTGGCGCTGGCGTGGCGCCCCGAAACGGTCCGGCCTGCCTGTCCGCGTTGACGGCCACTCGGTCAGCGAGCCCGACGGCGCTCCAGAGCGAGCGAGCCAGCCAACTGTCCCCACCGAGCGAGCGTCTCGGTGGCCTGCACCCGTCAGCGGCCTGCGGGCGTGGCGTGGCGGCCGATCCTGGGCGCTGCATGTCGCTACGGCCTTCCACTCGTGCGCACGACGAGCGCTGGTGGGCGTGGGCGGGCCCAGCCAAGCCCGAGGCCGGGCTGCATCTGCAGGAGTCCTGCTGCCTGACTTGCGCGCTTTGGTTCGCGTCGCAGCCGCAACGGGGCGGCGGGCAAGCGGCGTCCCGGCGAGCGCACGCTGCGGGCGCCCAGCGGCGGGGCGTGCCGCCTGCAGCCGCCCGCAGCGTCGGCGCCCAATGGCCCGCAGCATGAGGCCCTGCCGGCCGGGATGGCATGCCTCGGTCGAGCTTGAGCGGGTACGCCACCACGAAAGAAGGCGACCATTGGCCAAAAGGGCGGCGCTGAAGATCCGCGCGCCAGAAGCGGGTCCGGCTGGTTGTCAGGGAAAAGACGGCGCGACTGCAGGGAGCATCACCCGGTTCTGGCGACCAGGGGAGCGACGGCCCTTCTCTTGATTGGTTGATTCCTGGCGGAACTGTGTAGGGGCTAGGGCGGCCATTCCGTCGCGAGCCGTCGATCGTGCTCTCGCGGCCACTGGACGTCTCCAAACCTGTAGCATCGAGTACGTTTGCGATCTCTGCTATCATATTAGTATAACAATCCAACAACCTTTCACGTCACCTTTACAACTGTATGAATACCTTCCGTAGCCCTGTGATCCACCGACCTCGAAACTACATACATCTATCGAACAGGCATCGCATCTCGAATACATCGCCCAATACGGAGTCACGCCCGCCCAACAAGCATGTGCCACCTTCTGTGCACGAGCGGTCACAGCTGGCAGGCGAGTCCCGATGGGCACAGCTCGTCCCCGCTGCTGCGCAGAGCGCAGAGCGCCCATTCCGCTCTCTCTCGCTCTCTGCCTGCGCTCTCGGCTCTCTGCCTGCGCTCTCGGCTCTCGGCTCTCGGCTCGCCCCGTTTGCCTTCGTCCGCCCCCCGCGCCGCGACGCCACAAGCCGAAACCCGCTCGCTCGCGCGCGGCATTCGCACAGCGTTCGCGACGTCGAGAGGGAAGCTCCCGAATCCACTCGCGCGCAGCAAAGGCTCGAGCAAACGGTCAAGCCAAGCGGCCGGTCAGTTCCGCAGTGGCCGACATCCTCCCCCGCGCCCACAGACGCCGACGCAGGAGCAGGAAGAGAGCCCCGAGCGGCCCACTACTCCACGTAGTACCCCGCCAACCGTCCCCGCCGCCATGCGGCTGCAGTCCCAGGACGACATGGCTACGCAGGCGCTGCTGGAGGCCAACGCCGAGCACGTGGAGCGCGCGCTACAGAGCAAGTACCTGAGCCGCGCGGCCTCGCCCTCCGTCTCCATGGACTGGGAGTGCGCCACGGCCCGCGCGCCCATCAACGTGAGCCCGTACGTGAACACGCGCGACTGCGGCGGCCGACGCCGCTCCACGGCCGCCAGCTGCCAGGCCGTCATAGGCACGCTCGAGGACGCCGTGCGCGCGCTCCACGCCGACGCCACGAGCAGCTACCGCCGCGTGGAGAGCGCGCTGTTCGGGCCGGACCTGCTGCTGGACGCGCGCGTGCTGGACACGCTCGTGCCGCGCACCAAGGAGGCGCCGCACCAGTACGTGGGGCTCAAGCACGTCAAATACCGCTCCATGTTGGACGAGCACCACGCGGAGGAGTTCGTGCTGCTCGAGACGGCCGGCAAGGGCCGCAACCCGCACACGGGCATGCCCTTCGTCTTTAAGGCGCTGCATTCCGTCGAGGCGCCCGAGCGCGAGTTCGAGATCAGCAACGCCAACAGCCACCACGCGCACCTGCACGTGCACCGCGGCGCCGTGCACACGCTGCTGCTCGTGCTGGCCGAGACGTCGCACCGCGGCATCCTCAAGATGCAGCTCTGGCTCGACATGGAGCTCACCAAGTGCGCCGAGCCCTTCTACGGCGCCTTCTCGAGCCTCCACGACGCCTTCAGCCTCTCGGTGCGGTACCGTCAGCTCGTGGAGAGCTACGCGTGCTCGGCGGCGGGCAGCGACGCGGCCCTGGCGGCCTCCACGAGCTCGGCGCCGCGCTTCCACATGCTGCCGGGCCGCTCCAGTCGCGAGCGCAAGTGCCAGACGTGCCAGCGCTCGCTCGGCTTCTTCTCGCGCAAGAAAAACCACTTGTGCACGCTCTGCGGGCTCTGCGTCTGCTCGGCGTGCCTGACGCCCACCACCTTCCGCAACTGGCGGCTCTGCGGCCTCTGCTTCGAGCGCAACGAGCGGCTGCTGGACCGCACGCGCGTGTCCCGCATGGCCACCTTGAGCGCGGGTCTGGGCGGCACATTGCGCCAGCTCACGCGCATCACACGCAGCTACAGCAGACAGCGCGACTCCATCTTGCAGGCCACGGCCGCGGCGGCGGGCGAGTTGCCGCCGCACCCCATGCAGGACTCCAAGGAGCGGCCGCCGTACAGGGAACGCGTGGGCCCCGCCAAGCGCACAACGCGCTTCGAGGACGACAGTGCGAGCGGCGAGGAAGTCTCCAACCCCATGGCTCGCAGCGTCATTGGCATGCGCCGCGGCCTTCGCGGTGGCAGTCGCGCCGCGGCCCACAACGCGGATCTGAGCGCCAGTGTGGGCCCGGGCAGCCACGCGGCCAGAGGCGACTTGAGCGCCAGTGTGGGGCCAGAGAGCCACGCGGCCAGAGTTGACTTGAGCGCCACCATGCGCGTAGGCCGGCCCAAGCGACGGGAGCCACGCGTGGACTTGAGTCAGAGCCAGGGCCCAGGACGACGCAGCGGCCTGGGCTCCTTGCTGCGGCGCACGGGCGAGCGACGCGCGTACGACCCGGAGGAGGACATTGGCTCGGAGCTGCGGGCGTCGCTCTTTGACGGCACCAACGGCTCCTTCGTGGGAGACGGCTCGCTGCTCTCCGCGGGCCACGGCCACAGCAGCAGCCAGGACAAGCACGTGGACCTGGGTCGCTCTCGCGTCATTGCGGGGCCTTCCGACCGTCGACGTGAGCCCACGACGTCTTCCTCCAACGCGTCAGCCAGAAACCAAAGCACTGGGCGACGACACGTGAACCCGCCGGCCACGACCACGCTGGAGCACGAGCCCAAGCGCACGCGGATGCCGCAGCCGTCGCGGCCGAGCTTCACACGCGCCGGCAGCATGCGAAGCAGTACCAGCAGCTCCAGCAGCTCCAAGCCGCGCACAAGCTCGCTGAGCAAGAGCACGGCGGCCTTCTACGGCGCCAAGAGACTCATGCAGTCCACCAAGCAGTCGTGGGCCTCGGCCTCGGCAGGCCCGGGCTTCTCGTCCGCGAGCAAGACCAAGCACAAGACCAAGCTCCTGCCCGAGGACGACCTGCTGCACACGAGCCCACTGTCCACCACATGGTGCTCGTCGAGCGGCGCCGACCCGGTGGAGCCCGTCAAACCTGTGCCCGAGACGACCGACCAGCTCTCGCTGGCCGACCTGGAGCCAGTCTCGCAGTCCGGCCGCGTGTGCGGCTGGGTATGAGTTTGTACGGCGTCAAGAAGGCGAGAGAGTCATTGGAAGCTTTTCGTCTGTTGGACGTCGGGTGCGCGGGAGGGAGCCGAGCGGCAGCTCCCTTCGCCGCGATCTGCTATTTAATTTTTCGCAGCATGGTTGTTGGCGTAGCAGGCGCGACGGCGACGTCGCCGTCTGCCCGCGTCGTGGAGCGAGGTGTTTATACAGCGAATGCAAGCAACCAAGTTCTTCTGTCCGTCCTCGTTGTATTGCCACACTCACCAAGATTGTGCGCGTTTGGGTCAAAATGTCGACAAACTCGACGCTGGGGATTCGGTTGGACGCATTCTGCACGTCCATCGACTGCTGCATTTGCGAAAACCACGTCGCGATCGCGCATTTCACATGTGGAGCTAGTACTCGAGCCTTCGGCGACCCTGTTGAAGTATGAAATATGAAGCATGAAGTACTTGTTCTCGATCTACCGCATTGTCCACTGCGCTCGCTGTTCTCTACGTCTTCTCAAAGAACTGGTAGTCGATCTGGAAGATGGCCGCCAGCAGCAGCGCGCGGTCGTGCACCGTCGAACCTTTTGGGAACTCGAGCACGAAGTTGTTGAAGGCTCCACCGGCGCGACAGAGCGCTGTGCACAGCTCCCCGCGCCCGAAACTCACCTGTAGGTGCGCGGCCACCTCGCCTTCCGGGTCTAGCACGTCGTACACGGCGTCGGGGCGGCAGCACGTGGGCGCGAAGCAGTTGTTCACGCGGCCACAGCACGCTCGGTTCACCCGGATCGTGTACCGCTTCTCGTAGTCCCCGGACGCGGTCACGCGCTCAATGTCCGTGTAGCCGGTAGCCAAGCAGCAAAGGGAGCAGCACTTCCCCAGGTACGGTGAGAAGGCCTCGCGCACCCGACCGATGCGCACAGGCTCCGTCTTGCCGCTCTCCATGGCGTCCAGCCGCATTTCCAGCGGTGCGCAGCAAACTCCAGTGCATCTGAAGGGCCGGTCAATGATGTACACGTCACCGGCTTCACCGTCGACGACAAAGTGCATCTTGAGCGGACGGAGAGGGCCACAACCGAGCCACTTCAAGATGAGACGCGTACAGCAGCCGCTTTCCTCATTCGCCGTCAGGAACGGCTCGAGCGCCCTCAGTTCCTCGCCCGTGGGCGACCAGCCCTGGGGGTCTGAAGGCATCTCCTTCACGGTCTTCCCCGCAGGCAGTCGGTGAACGGTGTAGGAATTGGACTTCTCCCACGGGACGTCAATGGCCTCAGCGACCATTTCCATGGCCTGGGTTTTCTGGCGGACAACCACGCCGCCAGCATCCTCAAGCGTCTGCTGCACTCGTTCGTAGCCCCCTTTGCTACCTTCACTGCGCTTCATCGTGCTTCAGGAGGGTGGACACGAACGGAGGTCTTGAAAGCGGCAGGAGGGTGCTTGAGGTCGCTGCTTGTCGCCACAAATGCCAAACTGGTGTGGCAGCAGCACCGTCATGCAGCCATGAAGCAAGAGCGCCATGCTCCTTGCCCCTGTCTCGACTATTCCCAGAACTATTCAGCCAAGACGCAGTCCTGTCGGAGGAGTTTCCTAGCCGCTCGTGTGCATTTCAGGGACCATGGATGCGGACAGAAGCCTCAGAATAGGCCGCCCGACAAAGTGGAGCGCACGCACAGAAATCATTCGGTTCTCACCCCAGACAAGAGTGCTCATCAGGAAAATTTGGTGCGAGAAACGACGTTGAGACTGCGCTCGACGGTGCTCCTGGTGCTTACATGGGATTGCAGAAGTGAGCAGCGGGGATTTCTAGGTCCAGGATATAATGAGCAAACCCGTCTTCTGCCAACCGAGAAGCGCCGGCTCAACCGTCAAGTGTCGGGGTCCGTTGGAGAAAAAAGATACGAAGCCGAAGCATGCGATATACACACTAACTTGTCAAGAAAGGATGGCCTGGAAAAAGATCCTACTCACGCCAGCCATGCCCTGACACAACTTCGCATATTGCACTTGAAACAAGACGCAACTCCCGACTCAGCAAGGCAAACGCATTCGTAGAGTTACTCCTAAGCTTAGGCAATGGCCCATGAAGTTGCCCCGGCAACGATCAGGGCGGCCTTCGCAACGCCGACCCTCAGTGTGTCGACCACGCCGAACCTCATAAGGATACGTTTTGTCATTGGGAACGGAAGACGGAGCTCACAATGGCCCCTGGCGCCACATAAACGAAGACGTAAGCTGACGGGAATAGCGCTCATGCGCGACTGTGCGCTTTAATAACGGGCATACTCTGGGCTGCCGGCTGAGGTTGGTTCGGGTGCGTTGGGGCGAGATGGCACGCAAGCGAGCTCTTGTGTTAGCCACGGCGTTGCATTTTTGGAGCCCTTGGACGAGAATGAGGACCCTCCGCTTGTCCGGGCCCGCTCGCAGCACTGAAAGTTGGGCCAGCGACTTGGATATGATACTCTGCAACCGATGCGGCGTCAAACGCTGTACTCGAGTGCAAAAGGGAATGAATCTCCACGCGCACTCGACCAAGATACATTCTTCCTGTGTATCGATTCAACAGACGTCTTTGGCTGACTTCAAGCGTGTCGTCGAGACTTAGCAGATCGAGATGAAGTCCTTCAACCGATGGTTCTTCTGCTCCAAACACTGCATGGAAACCTTTGACCAGCGTTCTGCCTGTAACTACGCATGCCTTCCACCCCAGGCTATTTCAATTCAACCATCTGTGCACAAACCCACTACTCCATGGAGCTACGCCTGCGATCTACCCGGTCCGGTGCGCTGTGCCCTCGTAAGGACAAGGTGCCCAGCGCGGATAGGAAATCGCTCCCTTGCACCCCAGCGGTATGCATTCACAAGTTCTCGCTCTGTTTGTCGCCGCTGCATTTCGGACGAGCGTTCTCTAGGACGGTGAGGCCATGCGAGCGACGGTTACATGCACCTTCCGGATGACGGACTGGACAAACAACTTGACACTAGAAGACGACGTCATGCATTGGCACGTAGGCGATACACCTTCACTGAGGAACCCTTGCGCCTTAGTAGCTAGCCGCAGTGACGGTGCCGGCGGCCGACTCGTCGTCGTCCTCCGAGGTGGTCGAGGGTGCCGTGGTGGACGGGGTGGCCGCCACGCCGTCCAGGTACGTGAACTCGGAGCGCGACTCCATGAGCGTCTCAAAGTCTGCAGACGCAAAGCGGGCACAAACCAAGCAGACAAGTTGTAAGTACACAGCGCGCGGTAGGGGAACGCCACAAGACAGGAGACGCAGTGGGTCATACCAGGGCAGGTGGTGTTGGTCTGGCCCTCGTCGTTGGCGACCTGGTTCGGGTTCTCGTAGGAGCAGCGCAGCACGCCGTTGGAGCACGTGACCACCATGTCGTCGCCCGAGATCTGCACCACGATGTAGCCGCGGTTCTTCATGGAGCCCGAGCCAAAGTCGCAGCAGCCCGTGCCGTTCGCTGAGCACTCCGGGTACGTGTAGGAGGAGCCGAGCGTGAGCGCGAAGCAGGCGGCCAGCAGCGCCAGCGCCAGCGCCGCCAGGTTGTTCAGCGACCGCGGGTTCATCTTGCGTGCGAGTGTGGCGGGGAGAGAGAAGCTTCCGATCTAGGTTGAGCGAAGGCGGTGGATCGACGGACTGCAGCGCTCAATCGAAACTCCGTCCGCTCTCGACTCGGTGTGCGGTTGTCCTACAGGGCCGGGGGAGCGCGGCTCGGATGCGCGACGCTTGTGCTGTGCTGGCGATGACAGCAAACGAGGCGAAGTGCTCTATGATCAAACGGAGCGCACAGCCGTCACCGTAGAAGAAGAGCGAGGCGCGCGGGGGGACGATCGGGATGTGCGTCGGACGCGGCGCTGCTTGGCGGGCGTAGAGGCGAGCGTTGGGCTGGGCACTTGTACGGGGGCACAGGCAGAGGCAGGCAGAAGCCTTGCTGGATCAAGTAGAGTCCGTCCGGCGCCGAATGCCCTCGGCCAGTTTCTGGAGACTGTCGGCGGAACCAGCTGGTGCGACGGCCAGTTCGCCGAACTGACTCCTTGCGATTAAAACGCTTGGCCGCGGATTAACGACATCGTGCACCATAGTCGGCACGAGTCTAATGTCCGAACAGCGGTAAAATGCGGCTGGAGTGTTTTAAACATCTGAACCGTTTGCTCACTGGACGGACTTCTTATTTCGAGCCACGGAGTTGACCCCCATCGGAGGATAAACAGCGGAGTAGAAGAGATTGGAGGCGGAAAGATGAAGCGCCGGACGCGCGCGCGCCTTTACCGTGGCCGCACAGTGCTGCTGTGTCGCCCGGCGCGCGGTGAAATGCGCCAGCCGGCGTGTCCACGCCCAGCAGCTGGCCGTCGCTCGCTGGCCTGTCGGGATTCGCTCGCGCGGCCGCGCGGTGGCCAGTGTTCGCGGCCGGGATCCCAGGGATTCGCGAAGAGGAGAGCCGACGGTGCAAGCGGACGGATCGACGGTGCGGCTTTGCTGGAGTTCGGGCCAGCGTAGCGAAAGCCACAGTCAAAGCCGCCAGCCAGCGCGCCGAGAGCACGACGCGCAGAGCAGTGGAGAGACGGCCGTCGTACCATCCCTCTCAGCCGGAGCAACTCACTCGCCCACTCGCTCACGCAGAGACACTAGCTGCAACGCGCGCCTTGTCTTACGCCTGTAGCGCAGGGGCCAGCCAAGCCAAGCAACCGCGGGATTCTACGGCGCTCTCTCACGCGCAGACACTGGCGGTTTTGCTCTCTCCCTGCGAACGCGCAAGGACACATTCACCAAAGATCCTTACCATGGCGAAGTGGAGACGAGGGTCGGCGGCGCTGCTGCTGGTGACGCTGTGCGCGGTTGCGACCATGTCCGTGTCGGCGGAGCGCGAGACGTCCGTGCATATCAAGGTGCACCAGGTCGAAGAGGCCAATCAGAGCGGCGCGAGCGGCAGCGGCAGCAAGGACTGCGAGGTGAGCGGCGTGACGCTGAACCACCGCAGCATGCAGTACTACGGCGAGAACGCATACGTGGCGTGCTCAAACGGCCGCGCCGGCTGCTACCTCATCGAGCGCGTGCACGACAAGGCGTCGCAGGTGGCGTGTCCGACCGAGGACTTCCAGCAGAAGCTGGACGACGAGGCCGCCTTCCGCGAGCACGAGAAGCTGGCCAAGCAGGCGGAGGACAACGAAGTCGACGCCGATGCCGACGAGGATGAGAGCGAGGACGAGGACGATGTGCCGGAGGGCCACCGCCGCCTCTCGCTCGCAGTGGTGTCCAAGGACCGGCTGTGGGACAACGGCGTGGTGTGCTACCAGCTCAACAGCGACTACCCGTTCAACTCGACGCAGAAGTCGTACATCTACGAGGCCATGACCAAGGTGGAGGCCAGCACGAACGTGCGGTTCGTGCCCACGGCCACGTGCGAGGACGAGGCCATGAGCTACTGCTCGTCCTGCGAGAACTACGTGGACTTCAAGCACCCGTCGAGCGGCCGCGACTGCAACTCGAGCATCGGCGTGACCACGGATGGTGCGCAGGTCATGAACCTGGCCGACCGCTGCTTCGAGGTGGACGACGAGCTCAAGACGGTCTACGGCTCGGCCATGCACGAGATCGGCCACTCGCTGGGGCTCTACCACGAGCACCAGCACCCGCAGCGCACCATCGGCGTCTTCTGGGATGACATCGACCAGAGCGTTTGGTCCGAGATGAGCATCCGCGACGTGAGTGTGGGCGGTGCCTACGACATTGACAGCATCATGCACTACCCCATGTCGTACGGCTTCTGCCAGCCCGTGTACTGCAGCGACACGGTGACCACGGGCTGCGTGGACGAGGGCACGACCTTCTGCAACCTAAACGACGACGACGACTGCGTTGACATAACGCAGGATGTCTGCGACGAGACGACTACGGAGGGCATTGGCCAGCGCAAGTACCTGAGCGACGGTGACCTGGCTGCCATCAACGAGCTCTACGACTCGGCGGCCTGGACGGTGGCTAACTCGAGGATCGAGGGCTAGACGGGTGCCGTGGCCGTCGGACCCAGTGTGATATTGTAGTTGGAGTGGACTGCAATGGACTGCGGGGGCGAGAGAGTGAGGCCATGCGTGAGATGAGAAGGAGCGAGCAGGGCAGTATGGTGTTTGGTGTCCGCTAGAATAAGAGAGAGAAGCGTCAAGTAAGCTTGTAAGTGACGTGTGCTTTGGCCCGTCGTGGAGCCATCTAAGAAAACCATGGCTGGACAAGCAAGAGGTGATGCACTCCGAAAGCGCAAGGCCCTGTCGTAGGAGGCCCGTATCTACGGGACGTAAGGGCCGAAAGAGACCGTTGATCTCCAAGGCCAAGACGAGAGGCACGGAGGACTCGACCCCGAGGTTGTTACGGCTCGAGAATCCGCGACAACGTGGCAACTGAAGCTCAACGTTTCGTTTTGAAGCGAGCGGCATTACAGCCCTCGTCGAGCGCGCCCAGGCCTTTTCATGGCGTCAGCGCAATCTCTCTGCTCCCCTTGCTGTTGGTGGTGGTGCTCTCCCCCGAGGGGATCTTCTCGCAAGAACCTGCTGTCGCAGTAGAACACGACTGGCTTGCAGTGACTGTCGGAGGTGTAGCAGCGAGGATCACGAGTCGGCACGGCGTCATCTTGGCCGGCACAATTCGATCAATGATTCTGTGCGCGCGTGGAGTTTGCTCGCGTCATCTTGGCGTCGGACGTGATTCGCGGGACCCAGCGCCGCGAAACCAATCGGTGCTACTGGGAATGGACACAGAGTCCGCGCACTACGCATCGATCTCGAGGTCGTACGTTGCAGTCCTGAAGCGCACATGCAAACAGCTTGCTGTTGACGCCTCAGTCTATGTCTGTAGACACTTTCAAGCGCTCGAGTCCTTCGAGACTCGAGACCCGAGGCCGGTAGCGAGCATGCAGGAGTTGGAGTGGGGTCATCGCCAAGACCCAGAGCCGCCGCGCTGATAACCGCGACTGCCCGTGCAGTGTTGGAGTCCTCAAGTTGAAGCACGCTCGGGGCTCGAGCGCACCGGCGGCGGCATCAGAGGACGACAAGCGGACGAGGTCGTGGAGAGGCTGTCGTAGTACCCAACACCGACAGACTTGCGTGGGGATCTGTCATGCAATTGAAGTTGTCGTCTACGGTCAAGTCATCGGTCACTCACGTCCTCGCTCATCCGCGTTCCGACGGCTGGCATGGCACTGCAGTCTGCAGACCATCCGTGTAGAAACCACGGGGGGCCGCCGCCCGGCCTCTTCTCTTCCTCGCTGGGCGGGGCTTGCATCATGTAGGTTGCATGCCCAAACCCGGTGCTTTGCAGAGCCTTGTGGCCGCCAGTCGACCAGCACGGGGTCGCATGCAGCCGGAGGGTGGCGTCGCGCGCGCTTTGGCGAGCTCCTTCTTGCAGTCGTTCTCCAGTGTCTCCAACGACGACTTCGGCACCACCACAGGAAGCAGCAAGGCACTGGAGATTGAGATAGCTTTCGGGATCAGGAAGTAGCCCTCGTTCTGAATTTCAGTCCGCCGTAACATGCGCCTTGCGTCAAGTTACCAATGGTGAGTGATCCAGGCGCAAACGTTGCCGGGGCGCGTGAGTCTCACATACTGGTTGTCAACCCGATGGCGTCTGATGGGTGCGCGCCACTAGCAAGCTGCGCACGAATGCGCCTCTTGCTGCAGTGTTTAGCGCGGCGTCTTGTGCATGGGGACACTCGCACCGCGGCGTCGGTGCAGACACTCGCACTCGCCTGCACGTGTAGGAATTGCTCGGACTGCGCGCTGCAGACCTAAAGGGCTGAGACCAGCAAGCACAGACAGCGTCCAGGCAGGCCGAGCGCACGCTAGGTAGCCTTCCTGTGTGATCGCCCGCGGTAAACACGGGGATGAGTTCCCAGTCCTTTGCCAGAGGGTCGCCAAGACGCGGCACTGTCGGTTGCCCGGCCCGGCTGGCATGCTCCGTCGGGGCTTCGTGGGATACGTACGGTTTGCAGCCTGCCAGGCGTGCAGGTGCGCGGATTCGCTGGGTGGGACGGCGCCACCTGTCTCGGGGCCACCGAAGCTCGCAGAGGTCTTCCTTGTCTATCGGCCCGCGCTCTGCTCTGCAAGAAGACCCGCGCTCGTTCGCGTGCTCCTCTGTGAATTCTTCGCCACATTACTCACGCGCGTTTAACAGTCCGTGCTCGTACAAGGATGTCGCCTGGACTCGGCCTCCGTTTCGCCGCCTGTCGGGCGCGCCGGGGGAACCTCTGCGAACGTCGCAGCAGGAGGGCGAAGCCGGTCTCCGAACCACCACGACACTATCGTTTCGCGCTGGAGCGGCACTGCGCTCGTGGAGCGACAACAAGAAGGCATTCATCCTGCACGCTGCAAGTTGCACCGGCGGCGATTTGCTTGCGCCGAACTTAAGCTGGTCGTACCGGGGCCGGATGACCTGACGCTCGCTGATGAATGACGAGACAGGTATTGAGGCATGGTTACTTGGCGCGCTTTGGCTCCCCAGCACCTTCGTTGTAAGCGTGAATGGCCGCGACCGCAGCTGATCGACCGGTTGGCCATCGAGGCAAGCGAGTTCTCAACCGGCGGCCAAGCGCGCAAGTGGATATGGTATGAGCGTCTTCTCAGCCAGTGGCCTTCCTCTACCTGGGCGAGAACTCCCCCTTTTAAGGGGCCAGGAAGATGGAGGGAAAGACGCGTGCTCTCGCCGCGAGTGAACGAGGGCACATGCGGCGCATGACACCTAGAGCGGAGGGGCCCACGAAGGGCCCCCCGTCAAGCACACCGGTCAACCCGCCTTGCTGTCGTCGCTCCAGCCGTCGTTTTACTGAGATGCCCAAGGCTCCGCGACGCGTCCAGCTCTGAGCTCGAGACGATTCGTTGAGATCCAGTACCGGCTTGTGTTGTTTGTGACAGCATGCTCCTGCAGGAGACACCAACGCCGATGGACAGCCTCGACAGTCAAGGCGTGAGCCGGGAGCGAGCGCTTGACGTTTGGTGCGCAAGGCGCTCTTCTCGACACCGGCGTAAACGGTGGCGGCTGGCGCGAGAGGCCACAGGCGTCCGTCGATCCTCGGCGGCGCCTGCCGAAGGTCCGGTTCGGTCATCTCACAGCGAGTGTGCGCTGTGCTGTCGCCGAGCCGAGCTCGGACTCGGAGCGCAGAAGAGCGGAGACGGAGGTCGCCCTCTGCCTGGTCGGCGGCCTGCGCCTGCACCGGAACGGACACATCTACCTCCGCCGGCAGGCGACTGTACAAATGGCAGATCTCTACCGACCAATCCCATCCCCTTTCGGCGAGGATTATATTATTCTCCAGTTAGGGTAAATTCTTGCAGAGTTAAAGTCCGCGTGACTCTGCACGCAGTTTAACAGCTCATGACGGTCAGCAGGTTCATTGAAGCCAGCAAACTGGGGCACGAGCCCGACTTTCGCCGCTGTCCGAATATAAGCGAAAGCATAGGGTTATGACAGAAGACAAGAGGCGTCATCAGTCGGCAGTGTGCCGCCCCGTCTACGCTCATAGGCACGCCGCGTCATCGCGCGTAGACGGGGCGCGCGCTCGAAGTGGCGTCCGTCAGCCAGCCAATGCCCTGCATACTGGACCGGGCCAGAGCCGCGTGGGCAGGCGCCTCTGCATCATCGCGCCACCAAGACGCAAAGACGCAAGACGCCAAGGCGCCAAGGCGCCAAGACGCCCGGCAATCGCTTCCCCATCCATCCGCTGGGATCGCTGCACTCGAAGCAGCTTGACCCGCATCAGCTCATACTCGTTCGCGCCCCGCCCAGTGTTGCACCCGCGTCCTGCAGCCCCGCCCAGAGGCGAGCAAAGCAGCGCAGCGCAAGCGCCCGACCCGGCGACGTTGCTGTCTCCACCGAGGCCGCCTCCGCCCACTCCAGTCAGCCCACACTCTGCAGTCTGCAGTTGCACCCGCGTCGAGCCCACCTGACACTGACGGCCGCTCTCGACTAGAGTGAGCGCGCCATCTCTCGCCCTCGAGTCGACTCGAGCCTGCAAGTGCGTGCGAGCGAGCGTGTGCGACGGCAGCCAGGTGGCTTCCATCCTCCCGCCACTCGTCGGCCTCCTCCTCCTGCGCTCCTCCCACCGCTGCGTCAGTGCGTCAGTTTGATCGTCACCCGCCCGACACCAAGCCACCCCACCCCGCCTCGAGACAGGAATGCTGATGGACCACACGCGCGCGCCAGGACGACCGAGCTGGCCGTCGACGCTGTACTCGAGCATGGCGGCCTCGGCCCCCACGTCCACTAGCAGTGCCGCCGGCTCGCTGGCCTACGACCCGCTGCGCGAGCCCGTGTACGCCACCGAGTCGGCGCCGTACCAGCCGCAGCCGCAGCCGCAGCCGCAGCCGCAGCACCACGCACACGCACACCAGGCGCAGTACCCGCAGCAAGACCAGCACTACCGCTACCCGTACGGCGACGTCACGCGGCCGACGCTAGACCCGCGCAGCTCAAGCTTCGCGCCGTTCCCGCTGCCGCCAGCGTCGCGGGATGACCCGCTGGCCGGTGCCAGTCGCCTGCGCTATCCGCCGCCCAGTCTCCCTCGCCCGCTCACCTCGGGCCCGTTGTCGCCGCACATTCGCTCGGGCGTCAAGACGTCGGCCGCGTCGCCCATGCTGGGCACGCCGGGCTTTAACATCGCCAAGCCGCAGGGCCCCGCGCCGCCCAAGCGCGCCACGGACGAGGAGCGACGAGCCAAGCATCGCGAAGCACAGCGCCGGTTCGTCAAGCGGAAGAAGATCGAGATGCTGCAGCTCAAGCAGCTGGCCGTGGAGCTCGAGAAGCGCCACGAGCTGCTGCAGGTCGTTAGTGAGCGCGAGGCGCTGGCGCGAGAGAACGCCGCGCTCGAGAAGCAGTTAGAGGACAAGGCGCACCAGGCGTCCACGCCCAGCAGCAGCAGCAGCGCCAGCACGAGCACCAGCTCCGACTCGCAGCCCGTGCAGCTCGATGTACGCCCCCTTTCTCCTACCAGTATCTGCTCTGCGCTGCTCTGTGCACGTGGAGCTGCAGGAACTCACATGTCTGTGCTCTGCTTGCTGCTGGGACTCGCAGGGGGGCTCAGAGCCCGCGTCCGCGTCCGTCAAGTGCGAGAACCGCCCGCCAATCGAGTGGGAAGCGCGGATATTCGAGTGGTAGACGCGGCCAGAGCGGCAGCAGCGCGCGCCAAGCGAACTGCTGCCGTAGCAACCTTATAGAACAAGAACGTCTCTATGGCGTGGCCCTCGCAGTTCCCGCTCTCGGCGCTGGCTCACTCGTTCTCGCTGGCCCACTCGGCAGCTCGCACGCTCTGGCATGGCTTCTCCTCGTCTCCGTCGCCCCTCCCAAGGGCTGGTGGCGTCATTTGGCCCGCTGTGTGAGCCTGTGGCCAGCAAGAGACGCAAGGGAAGTAAACGCCGGGCTCGATGGCATGGTGCAGTGTTGCTCATTGGCTTCAACGTGCCCCAGGGGGTCCGCGCTACGGGCTTCGTCTGCGTGCTGGCCTGTCCGCTATGCCTATCATACATCCGAGCCGGGCCGCAGTCACCGCATCGCTTCGCTGTCCGCGGGCGCCTCCGATTCTTTGACTGCAAATCCCCCGGCCCGACTCTCGACGCTTGACACTCGACTCGACTCGACTCGACACTCGACTCTGGAATCGCGCCTGGACTCAGCCAAGCCAAGCCATGGCGGTCAGCCTGCGGGCCTACAAGTCTACGGGTCCATGTTCTGGCGGGAGAACATCTCCTTGGCGATGATCATGCGCTGGATCTGCGACGTGCCCTCGTAGATCTGGTAGATCTTGGCGTCGCGGAAGAGCTTCTCCACGGGGTACTCCGTGTTGAAGCCGGCGCCGCCGAAGATCTGGATGGCGTCCGTGGCCACCTTGTTGGCGTGGTCGCCCGCGAAGCGCTTGGCCATGGACGCGTACATGGTGTTCTTGCGCCCGCAGTCGAACTCGTACGCCGCCTTGTACGTTAACTGCCGGCCGGCCTCGATGCCCGTGGCCATGTCGGCCAGCATAAACTGGATGGCCTGGTGCATGGCGATGGGCACGCCCATGGTCTTGCGCTCCATGGCGTACTTGCGCGCCTCGTCGAAGGCACGGCGTGCGAGCCCGACGGCGCCGATGGCCACGGGCGGCCGCGTGATGTCGAAGGCCTTCATGGCGATCTTGAACCCGTAGCCCGGCTCGCCCAGCACGTTCTCCTCGGGCACCTCCACGTCCTCGAACGTGATGCCGCGCGTGTCTGAGCAGCGCTGGCCAATGTTGATCTCCTTGCGGCCCACCGTGATGCCGGGCGAGTCGGCGTCCACGATGAAGCCCGTGAAGGCTGAGCCGGCCTTGGCGCTCGCGTCTGTCTTGGCCAGCACGAAGAACCACTTGGCCACGCCGCCGTTGGTAATCCACATCTTGCTGCCGTTCAGCACCCACTTGTCGCCCTTCTTGACGGCCGTCGTCTTGGCGCCGGCCACGTCCGAGCCAGCGCCAGGTTCCGTCACGCAGTACGCCGCCTGCACGGGCTCCTCCACGAGCCGACCCAGATACTTTTGGTTCTGCGCGTCCGAGCCGGCCACCAGCAGCGGCGCCGTGGCCAGGCCGTTGGCCTCCATGGCCGTGGCCATGCCCGTGCAGCCGTACGCGAGCTCCTCGCCGATGATGCAGCCGTCCAGCGCGCCGAGGCCCATGCCGCCGAACTTCTCCGGCACGTGCGTGTTGGTGAGCCCGAGCTCCCAGGCCTTGGCGAAGATCTCCTGCGGGTACTCCATGGTCTGGTCGAAGTGCTTCTCCCTCGGGATCATCTCCTCGCGCGCGAACTTGCGCGCCAGCTGCTGGAACTCGCGCTGGTCGTCCGACAGCTTGAGCGAGAAGCCCGGCATGGCCGCCTCATCGATCACGGCCGCGCCTGCGAAGCCGCGCGCAGACGGCGCGCACAGCAGCGACCGGCGAGCCGCCGCGCGGGCGCTCGTGTGGACGGCGGGGGCCAGCATGGGGGAGCAGGCGGAGGAAGGAGGGGCGGGGGGACGACGGCGCTTGCGCTGAAGCCGGCGACTTTGGATATGGCGGACGCTTCGATCTCCAGGAGCTCCGGTGACGTCGACGGGCACGTCAAGTTCTGGCCCGGAACCTGGCGTGATTGAAGTTGGCAGTGGAATCTTTTGTGTGTGCCGTTTACGCCCCTGGGTAATAATACATGTAGGTGCACGATGTCCATTCCGACTTCCCATTTGCTGTTGTCAGGCAGTGCTTGGTCGATGGACGATTCCTATTGGCTGGCGAAGGAGAAATGCGCTGGTTTGGAGTGTTTTCGTCGCAATCACACCGTTTGCGAAATACCACTATTCTACATTTGTAGACAAACAGTTTCGCGAATTTAGACTCTTGGCACAGTGCGCTTGCGCTGCTACTGCTGCAGCCCTCTACTGGCTGTCGACGTTCTCCATGTCCTCCTCCTCGACGGCCTTGCAGAAGGCCATGTCCACGAGCGTGATCTCCGTGCCCTCCTGCTCCTTGATGAGGCACTGCTTGTAGTAGAACATGCTCTCGTTGGTGTACTTGCGCCCGTTGGACGCGCACACGGGCTGGATGTCGCGCGTGAACTCTCGCCGGCAGTCTTTGCCGCGCGGCGTGTGCTCGCTGCCGACCACTGCCACGCGCTCGTCCGAGTGCACGGTGCCCACCACGCGCAGCAAGTCTCTCCGGTCTAGCGCCGCCGCGGGCGCCACGCCGCACGAGCAGCACAGCAGCGGCGCCAACGCCATCGCCACCAGGCAGCTCTTCATTGCGGCGGAGTTGCAGTCCAGCACGCAGGGAGTTCTAGTCGCGAGCGCCCGGGTAGTCAGAACGGCATCGCGTGGTCCACACAACCCGAACGCTGTACCATTTCCCCTCGCGGTGTACCATTCAACCCAAACCGGTCGGCCGCCAGCAGATTCTTGTGGGGCGCAGGCATACAAACGGCAAGTCGAACGTTTGCGGGGGCGGATCCGGGGCGCCGCCACTTATTTCCCAGGAAGCGGAGCAAGCGGCAGGTTAGCAACAGCAGAAGATGGCGGACGAGGAGGTGACGGCGGCGCTGGCGGCGCTGTCGCTGACGTACGAGCGCCACGAGCACGCGCCGGTGCCGACGGTGGACGAGATGGTGGCCGTGCTGGGCCACCTGGAGGGCCTGCTGGCCAAGAACCTGGTGTTCAAGGACAAGAAGGAGGGCCTCTTCCTGGTCACGGCGGCCGCCGACACGGTGGTGGACACGAAGCGGCTGGGCGCCAAGCTGCACGGTCACGGCATCGGTGGCAAGAAGTGGAACCTGCGCTTCGCGTCCGAGGACGTGCTGGCCAGCTCGCTCAAGGTGGCCAAGGGCTCCGTCTCGCCGCTCTGCGTCATGCACGACACCAAGAAGGAGGTGCGCTTCGTGCTGGACAAGGCGCTGCTGGACGCCACCAAGATCAACTGCCACCCGCTGCGCAACGACCGCACGTACTCGCTCACGCCCGAGGCGCTGCTGGCCTTCGCCAAGCACTTTGATCACGAGCCCATCGTGGTGGACTTTGCCGCCAAGGACGAGCCGGCAGCGGCGCCTGTCGCCAAGGCCGCCAAGGGTGCCAAGAAGCCCGCGGCGGAGACCAAGAAGCCTGTGGAGCAGAAGACCAACGAGGGCATGTCGTGCACCAAGAAGGGCAACTTTGCCGACTGGTACACGGACGCCATCACCAAGTCGGGCATGATCGACTACTACGACGTGTCGGGCTGCTACATCCTGCGTCCGTACTCGTACGAGATCTGGGAGCGCGTGCAGGGCTACCTGGACGCGAACCTCAAGGCCATCGGCGTCAAGAACTGCTACTTCCCCATGTTCGTGACCAAGGAGAAGCTGCAGCGCGAGAAGGACCACCTGGAGGGCTTCGCGCCCGAGGTGGCCTGGGTGACCAAGTCGGGCCAGTCGGAGATGAAGGACCCGATCGCCATCCGCCCCACGAGCGAGACCATCATGTACCCAGCCTTCAAGAACTGGATCCGCAGCCACCGCGACCTGCCCATGAAGCTCAACCAGTGGAACAACGTGGTGCGGTGGGAGTTCAAGAACCCCACGCCCTTCATCCGCACGCGGGAGTTCCTCTGGCAGGAGGGCCACACGGCCCACGCGACCAAGGAGGAGGCCGACACGGAGGTGCGCCGCGTGCTGGACTTCTACGCCGGCGCGTACGAGGAGCTGCTGGCCGTGCCCATGGTCAAGGGCGTCAAGACGGAGAAGGAGAAGTTCGCCGGCGCCGACTACACCACCACCATCGAGGGCTTCATCCCGGCCACGGGCCGCGGCATCCAGGCCGCCACGTCGCACCAGCTGGGCCAGAACTTCGGCAAGATGTTCGGCATCTCGGCCGAGTACGAGGACGGCAAGAAGCTCATCCCGTACCAAACGTCCTGGGGCTTCACCACGCGCTCGCTGGGCGTCATGATCATGGTGCACGGCGACGACAAGGGTCTGGTGCTGCCACCTCGCGTGGCACCCACGCAAGTGGTGGTGGTCCCCATCCCGTTCAAGAACCAGGACGAGGTGGACGAGATCTTCGCCAAGGCGGACGAGATCGTGGCGCTGCTGTCTGGTGCCGGGGTGCGCATCGAGGCGG
The DNA here is from genome assembly GCA_023338205.1 of Halophytophthora polymorphica. Taxonomy (NCBI): domain Eukaryota; phylum Oomycota; class Peronosporomycetes; order Peronosporales; family Peronosporaceae; genus Halophytophthora; species Halophytophthora polymorphica. Next base: position 7,555 of record JAADYJ010000111.1, on the reverse strand, counting down.
ACAAGCGCCGCGTGTACACGCCAGGCTGGAAGTACAACCACTGGGAGCTCAAGGGCGTGCCGCTGCGCTTCGAGGTGGGCCCCAAGGACATTGCCAAGAAGCAGGTCCGCGTGGTGCGCCGCGACAACGGCGCCAAGGAGGACATTCCGGAGGCGGAGCTGGCCACGCGCATCCCGGCGCTGCTGGAACAGATCCAAGCCGACATGCTGGAGCGCGCGCGTGCGGAGCGCGACGGCCTGATCCGCGAGGTGACGGAGTGGAAGGACTTTGTGCCGGCGCTCCAGGAGGGCTGCATGGTGCTCACGCCCTTCTGCAACGAGACGGAGTGGGAGGAGACGGTCAAGACCAAGAGCCGTGAGGAGTCCCTGGCGCTCATGGGCCTGGAGGACGAGGCCGAAAACACGGCCACGAGCGCGGCCGCCAAGACGCTCTGCATCCCGTACAAGAAGAACGCCGAGAGCCCCGTGACGGCCGACACCAAGTGCTTCATTAGCGGCAAGCCGGCCACGTGCTGGGTGCTCTGGGGCCGCAGCTACTAGAGGACTCCGTCGGTAGAGAGGGGTCAACCGCGACGCCCATGCAGAGCAGGAAGGAAGGAGGGCGTGCAGACCAAGAGCAGAGCAGAGTGAAGAGGTGCGGGAGGGCCATGCGCAGTGTTCGTGGTGACCTTCTCACACATGGAGCTGCGCAGGTAGACACGCTCGAGTGGCGGCGTCGGTGACGAGCTGCAGGTGAGTTGGAGGCGCTTTGATGATATACATCTCGTTGATTGCCCAGTCGTGTTGCCTTGTTTCATAGATCACGTCGTGTCTGGACTCGAGTCTTCGAGCTGTTCTCGTCCGTGGGGCCGATAATTTTAGCGGAAGACTGAGCACTCGGACATCTAGTGCGACTGCCGGACTTTTCACACCCGCAGTGCCAAGCCACTGGAGCAAGCTCTGCATCGTTCAATCTTCACCTGCGAGTGCAGTGGCCAGTATGAGGCAGTACGCAGTCCGATCGTCGTCGCTGGTGCGTTTGGCGTGGGCTTTGGTGCTTGCTGTCGTCCTCGAGGCCGTTGGAGAGGTGCAGGCGACGTCCGAGTTCCCGAATCCGACGCCGCAGGGCAATTCGTGGGCGCCGTGCTCCTTCGCCGCGGATCAAGTCGCCGCCGAGGGCAATGGCTCCACGTACGGCTCGTGTCTGGCGTGCGACCCCACGTCCTTTGTGTGTCCGGCCAAGTGCCAATCGCTGCTGGACGCGCTCTACGAGCAGTGCGACGGCGTGTACACGCCCCAGGACGAATACTTCGACCCGGCCCAGACGCTCACGGGCTTCTGGAACGACCACTTTGGCGAGCTGCGGGTGCAGGCTGCGCGCTGTGGCTGCAGCGACGCCAAGTCAAGCCACGGGCAGCAGCACTTGGTGCTGGTCCTTACTGCGTCGGTTCTCGCTATTGGACTCGTGTGAGGTAAGAAGTGACGAGGTGTACATGTAGTTGCCATTCGATTATTCAGCAGGGCGGCAGGTGGCTGCGTTGTAAAACGATCAACCGACGGTCTTCGCCGCCGATGGCGTTCCAGAGTTTGCGCGGCGTCTTGTCCTTGGGGGCCACGGGCGCTTGGTGCTTGCAGTACGACACGAGCGCTACCGTGCCGCCCACGCCAAGCATCACGCCTGCGCTCGTAGCTGGGCTACACGGCGACTCGGCGGAGTTGTAGCGCCCTGGAGTGCCTTCTCTGCGGCTGTGAGACTTGCTCGAGGCTCGCACCGACCGTGGACTCGGCCCCAACGTCTGCAGTACCAGCGGGGACGATGGCGACTGCGCCTTCTTCCGCTGGCACGAAGACGCGTGTTTGGACGCACGCATAAACTTCTGGAGCGGCGTTGAAGGCCTACGCAACGAGCACCGAGTGGAGCAACAGGACCTTCAGTACGGGACGAGCGGAAATCAGGCCATACCAGCAAACGCGTAGATATGCATGGTGCGCACATGATCTCGTCGCGCCAGTCCTCCTCTTGGTCGGCCGTAGGCGTCGCTGCTGTCGTAATGGGGGCCAGCTTCCCGAGCTGAATGCCTCAGAGAGGTTAGTGGCCCGTTGGCTGAAACATGAGTCGCCCCAACGCCCCAACCACAGATTGGACGCACTAGGTACCTGATTGTTAGAGCTGTTGTTGCTGGCGCGACTGTGGCGACTGGACAGTCTCCCGCTTGTCGTGCCCGCGCCGCGAAGAATTGGTGGCCCAAGACGATCTGCTGCTGCGATCGGCCGCTGGATGACGTGGGCGAGCAGTTGATCGGCTACTGAACGTGCTGACTGTCGAGCTGTCGTGCTCGCGTGGGCACTCGTCCGAGACGGCAGCCCCGCTCCTTCGGATTCAGCTCCTGCCGGTAGCAAAGCCAAATGGTTCGAGTCGGCTGCTGCCATCTCGTCGGCTTCTCTATTCCCTCCATGCTCGAGTTGACCGCCGGTCGTAGTGGCTCGCGAACTCTGCTGCTTGCGGCGTCGCAACGTCGGACCTGGGAGCTTGTCAGGGAGTACGTCGCGTCTGGAGATGACGTAGGTGCCCGTCGCCAATCCCGCCAGTAAGTCGCCGTCGGCATTGAGAAAACACAGACTCGCGAGTGCCATGGCCAGCGTCACTTGGCGCAGCAGGACACGTCGTTGGTCCCAGACTTTGACCACGGCGTCCACGCTCGCGGTGAGCACCACACCGCGCTCATCGAGGAAATCAGCGCTGCTTACTGTCGCGTCGTGGTGGTCATCACCGCTACCGAGGAAGGTCTCGACTGTGTCCCCCACCGCTCGAAGCACGACGCGTCCGTCGTCGTACCCGCTTAACAGCAACTCCGACGTGGGGGACAAGGCGAAGGTTGACGGCACACTGCCCAATTCCAGCACGTGTTGCAATGCGAACGCTGGCTGGAGAGTCCAAAGGTTGGCACGACCGCCCGCGTCCAGACTCACCAACAGCGGGGAGGACGCACTGGCGCTCAGCGCGACGACGGTCGCGTCATGTACCTCCAGACTCAGCGCTGTATCACGTCCACCGCGCAGTCCCGTATGCCAGAAGATAAGCTGGCCTTTGTCACTGCCACAAGCCACCCACTCCCATTCGGAGCGTACGAGTGCGTTGCGCCTTCGAGGACGATGCGTCGCTTGCAGCGGGTCTCCATCTGCGTCGTCGGCGCCATTGGTTCGAGGCTGGGAGCGTTGGCCCATGACACCATGCGTCACCACTCCAAGACCACTCGTCGTCTTCTGTCCCTGTTGACCCGATGAAGGAGGTTGGCGCTTGGCGGAGAAGGACCGGCTGAACCACTTCGCCTGGGTGCTCGAGGCTCCGGTTGCAGGAGGAGCTGCGTGAAAGACTGGCGGATACGGGCACACGCAGATGCAACGCAACGCGCCGCCACCACTCCCAGTACTTCGAGTGCTACCTGTGGAGCTGTTGGAGGCCTCTTCTGTGGCTGGCGACGGGGAGATAGCGCTACTGTTCTTGCTCGTTGTGGTACCTCCTCGCGCTTTTGCCACGTCTCGGTTGTTCATGGGGTTAATGCCTCCCGACGATTCCTTGGCGAGCTTCTGCGAGGAGGACGACGGGCCCAGATCGACTACGCGCTCCACGCAGCTGGTTGATGGTCCCGCAGCAGCTTCTTCATTCGCATCCACTCTCAGTTCCATATCAACGTCCCCCGTGGCATCGGCATCGGCATCAGGATCAGGATTGTCGTCAGCCTCGATCTCTGTTTCCGTGCTTTGGGCGTGTCGTCGTCCAGAGGCATTCACGACGAGCAGCTTCTGACTGCTCAGCAGCAGGAAGAGACGGCGGGACACGGGGTGCAGCGCGAAGCCCACGAGCTCCAGCGCCTGCTCGTCTGGGATCCACGTGAAGCTGGGCGCCTCGTTGGCTGCGCGACCTGAAAATACTCGCAGCGTCTTGTCCGTACCAGCCGCCACGATCAGTTGGCGCGTCTTCCCCGCGACCGCAAGGGCCGCGTCTTCGCCTTCATCTGCGGATTCACTATCGCCTTCGTCGCTGCCTTGCTCGCCGCCTGCAGACTTGGCTTTCGACAACACTCTGTGCGCTTCAGCATTTGGCTGCTTCGGGTCGTGGGCAGGAGGGAAGACTACGCGTTGTAGTATGGTGATTGGTGCGAGACACGGCAAATGCTCCTTGATGATCGACTGGATGCGAAAGAGCTTCACGGAGCTGCGTAAGCGGCAGTAGAAGCGACCCGCTATCTCCGTGTGGCTGGCACGAGGCGCAGTGTCCGCTACTTGCGGAGCCGTCGTTGCCGGAAGCAGTTGAAGCGCATGCACGGACTGACCTACGTCTAGCCGGTGCGCTTGGCGTCGAGCCTCGAGGTCCCACAGCCGCACGGAGCCGTCCAGCGAACTGGAGATCACAAGTCGCGACGCAGCATGCATCGCCAGACTCGTAATGCTCTGCGTGTGGTCCTTAAAGACATGCACGATGGACAGCGGATGTCGCGACAGCACGACGATGGCGCCGCTGCTGGTGCCACACACAAAGTATTTTGCGCGCTCCTGCACCACAAAGGCAGTTAGCGTGCCGTGCTCGACTGGGAAAAGGTTGCTGTCGTGCTCCAATCGCGCGCCGTCGGAAGCGCTGAAGACCTCGATCCAGCGCTTGCTCCGGGCGTACAGCCGCAGACCGTCAGGACTCAGCTGCACACTTTCCACCCACGCCGACTGCACGTCCGAAACTTTGGGCGCGTTGAGAGGCTTGGCGTTGAGTTTGCTGCTCCTGCGCGTGCTAGTCTCGGAGCTGTTCGCGGAGACGGAATGGAAGAACTTGGGCAGCGGCGTGAACTCGTACTGTGGGTTGAGCGCTCCCTCAGGCACACCGGGCGCCCGAGGCTTGATTTGCCAGGCGGCACAGCCGTCGACTCCGCCCGTGAGCAGCCGGTTGCGTTTATTGTCAAATACCATGGTCAGGATCGTGCCGCGGCCTGTGAAGAGCGCAGACAGCTCATTGAGGCTCTGGTCGTAGAGCCTCAGCGTGCCGTCCAGTGCTGAGGCGACGTACATCTGGCGCGTATCAACATAGGTGATGGCCTGGATGAAGCGGGACGTGCGCGCTGGAAGACTTACGTGGCGTAGCTGACCCCCTGGTCGTGAACCAGAGGCACGCCAGAGCCGCAGACAGGAGTCGTCTACGGATACGAAGCTGTCTTGGTGTCGATTGTAGCACACGGTGCTCAACGCCGAGTTGTGGCCCGTGAACTCGTACTCGTCGTGAATCACGGCGCTCTGGGACATGGTGCGGCGCCGAGAAGGTGCGCTGCGACTATCAGTCGCTTGGAGTGGAGGAAGGTTTACTGGACTGGTTTTGGCCAGGCCAGCGCCAAAGTGGAGCTACACCGACATACAGAGAAGACTGAGCTGCGGGGCCCAAGCCGTGCAGCGCCCTCGAAACCACTCCAGGTGCCCCTTTTCAAGGCTGGTTCTTCTATTTGTGGCGAGCGGTGTTGAGACGGTACGGCTGGCACGCGGGGAGGAATATCACCGCTACGCTGTAGACTCCGTCGAATATGCGTTCAACCAGAGGCTGCCGTCGGTATCTGCGGCACAAAAGCATGCATCGCCGACATCCCCCGTGTGGACGCACAGGGTGGTATGTACATATTCGCTGGGCGCGTACCTGCCAACACGGGAGGGAGCCCTCACGAGCACAGCATGCAGTTGCAGCCCAAAGTGAGCTTCTGGCTTACCCTCCAAAGGAAAAGGGACCATGCATGATATTTGCTTAGTGTGTCTTCGTGTTGCACTGCATCGTGGCACGAGCTGCTGAAGTGCCAACGCAGATGTCGAGCCGAGCGAGACATTCCGTGATCACCGCCATGAAGACGCTTTTGGCGCTATGGCGACAGCCCCGGCTGGTTCGAGATCGGCATTTGGAGTATTGGCGGGGATCGCAGCTCGTTGCCGTCACCGTCACCGTGAGTGATGACGAGCTGTATGATGTTGCAAGCGCTTCCGCAAACCCTTCTGCGGTGGTACTCACACCTCTCGTCGCGTCCAAGCCTCGCCAGGGCCAACCTGCCCGCCATTGAGCCGTGCTTCCAGTGAGGGCAGGCATAGTTCCCTACTATCAAGTGCACAGTTGGTGGTTTCTGGCGCTGTGACGCTGTCGATATCCCTGAAGAAGTATCGGTCAGTCGCGTCGTGGTTCCAGATCCCCAGTCAAGCCAGACGCGCTCAAGCCTCCCTGAAAACAGCAGACGTCAGTGGTGCTGGCACGCCACGCCGAAATACGCACCTCAGGCTGCGGTTTCAAGGCGCAAAGAGTGAGGAAATCGCGCGCGCGAGACTGTCAGCCGGTTCTTGAAGGTCAAACGCGCGGAGAGGAGCGGCCGGCCACCTGGAAACGATGGCCCAGTTCTCAACGAGTGGTTGCTGTGTCGCTATGTGTCGGCCGACGCACCGCAGCTAGCGGTTTCTGCAGCCCGTGGCGGAGCAGTATCGAGTTCCTCTCGACTGAGCTACTGTGTATTTCACGCGCCAAGTGAGTCCGAAGAGCACACGACGGCGAGGTACGTCACCGCAGGACTGGCATCCGCCGAAGAAGCTAGAATCGGTGCAAGCGAAATGCGCAACGCGCTTCGTGATCTCGCGGAGGAGCGCCTAGGAGTCTTGCAGACCCACGCCCAGTGAAATTGCCATGTTGATTCCCCGATGGAGGCGGCCTGATGGCTTGGGAAGCAAGATCGGTGCGATTTGCATCGCCAGTCGCGGTTCCACTTCGTTGGCGAGGGGTCAACAAGTGTAATTCGATCCTGATTAACTTTTGCTCGAAAAAAAAAACAGATCAAATGACTAAGGTTAGTCTGAAAGCCGACTAAGCGCAATTAGCCTGCATATCTCGACATATCTGGACGTCATGGGGTTCTCGAGACGTCAGTTCTCACAGCCCACGCACCCGAGGACCAAGCCTCGTTGCACTTGCTGTAAGCTTAGGGTGTTTTGCGCTTTCACCCAGCACCAGCGGTGGAAGTACCGTTCATGCCGATGCCAGCAAACAATTTCCCTCCAAGCGGGCATTGTCGAATGGCCCGTTGGCACGGAGTCTAGAGTATGGGGGTACGCCACGGCTTCCTTCAAACAGGCTGGGCAGACCCAGTAGGCATGGACGGTGCGCCGCAAAACCATCGATCGCCTTGCGCTGCCCCGATCCCAAGGCTTACTGGCACATTGGATAGCATCCGCACGGCGACAGCCACAAATGCAAGCCGCCGCCGCGGCACGCACACCCCTTCTCACCATATCATCAACAGGCGCGGGTTCCGACGCTCCTCTTCAGAGTTACTGCTTGCCAATGCCATGACTGAGAGTCTCTCTCCAAGCTCGAGGAGCTCACTATCATCGCTCTAGAACGCCAGCGAAGAGGAGGCGCAACCGTGCCCACTCCCGACCAACCTCCCTTGCCGCTGCTTCACTCACTTTTGCTTTCGCCACTTGCAACGCGCATACCAGGACAACCTCCTCTCCGTGACCGCAACCCAGTTCAACTCAATCACCATGGTCAAGATCTTCGCTACCGCCGCTGC
>JAADYJ010000110.1:0-38021 GCA_023338205.1 Halophytophthora polymorphica | reverse complement strand
TCCAATATTTTTCGAGCTGGATTTAAATCGGATATTTAAATCCAGGCGCTTCGCGTTTCTATTGGCAGAAAGAGGCACCTTTCTACCAATCAGAAGCCTGCATTTAACCAAAGCCCGCAGGGGCCATTCATCGGACCCCTACCAAAACAGATATCACTTTTAGGAGGATTTTCTAGCCAGAGCTAAATTTCAGTTCAGTTGTCCTTTTACCAAAACCTTGGTAACTCGCTTCCTATATAAATAGCAAAGTCTGAGGCGACCTCAGACTTGTTGCACGCTTCCTCTCCAGCGCACACGTGTACGCTGCAGGAACAGACTTGTCACCAAGCCTGTTTCAAAACCGATCCAGAAGCTTGACAAGCGCGGCTCCATCTGCGTCTGCCAGTAGCGCCGATGCGATGAAGCCCATGCCCACACCTTCCACAGCGAGGAAACAGTTGGACGCGTTCAGCGCTGTCTTCAGCGCTCGCTGCGAGTTGGGCGGCACGAGGTCTTGTAGGCTCATTCTTTTCTTTAGTCAAGCGTCGGTAAGAGCGCAAATATCCAAGTGATACGTGGCAATCTAGGCTAACGTATGGTGGCATCATATATCTCGGCAGCACTGCCGACATTGTGCGTCGGAAGCAGGTCGGAAGCGCTAGAAATATCAACTCCTCTTGATTGGTAGAAATAAGGCAAACCGCCTGACTTTGTGGTCGACAGAAGACTGAAATCAAGGCAAATACGAGCCACATCACAGAAGCTTTGGGGTGGGCCACACCGCAGAAACACGGCACCAACGCCCGAGATAGCAACCGCAAAGCGCCGACACACGCAGGCCTCCGCGGACAAGCAGCAGTTGCATCCACAGCCGCCGCCATGGTGCTCACAGACAAGCAACGTCAGGACCTGTACGTGCTTCAGAACCGCCGCGCGCTGTCGCTCTTCCCCTCCTTCTGCGTTGGGGGACTTGGGAAGTGGAGGCGTGGGGCGTGGAGAGACTGATTGGCGGGTCGACATGCCTGTCCTGTGTTGTGTGTGGCCAATGGCAAGTAGGCACCAGGCCATGCTGGACTACCTCGTGGGCATGGGCGAGCGCTTCGGCGATACGGCGGCCGCCTTCGAGCGCGAGGCTGATGTGGCCAAGTCTAGCGACGGTGGGGCTTCTTTCCCTCGTCTATACGGATTGTGCGCCGGTCGAGTGTGCTTACGAGTCTGTGCGTTGTAACTCTGTGTGTGGCGCCCACACAGGCAAACACGCGGGGCTGCTAGAGAAGAAGTGGACGTCAGTGATCCGGCTGCAGCGCAAGGTGATGGAGCTGGAGACCAAGGTGGCGCAGCTGGAGGAAAACATGCGGCTGGGCGGCAGTGGCGCAGGCATTGTGAGCCGTCGCGACATGCTGGGCGGTGGCCGCCAGCGCGCCGAGTTCTTGCCACGCGCACCGGCCAAGTTCTCGCTGTCGGGCCACCGCGCGCCGATTACGTGTGTGGCCTTCCACCCAGTCTTCAGCGTGCTGGTGTCGGGCAGTGAGGACGCGACGCTCAAGGTCTGGGACTTTGAGACGGGCGAGTACGAGCGCACGCTCAAGGGCCATACGAACCCCGTACAGGCTGCGGCTTTCAACGCTTCAGGCGCGCTGTTGGCCTCCACGTCCACGGACTTGGCCATCAAACTCTGGGACTTCTCGAGCGATGGCGACTACGAGTGTCTACGCACACTGCGTGGCCACGACCACAACGTGTGCGGTGTGGTGTTCGGGCCGGACCGCGAGGGCGGCGTGGCCAGTGACCGCCTCTTCTCGTGCTCGCGCGACGGCACCATCAAGGTCTGGGAGCTCTCCACGGGCTACTGCGTCAACACGCTCAACGGCGGCCACAGCGACTGGGTGCGCGACGTGGCCGTGAGCGACGATGGACTCTATCTGGCCTCGTGTAGCAACGACCGCTCCGTGCTCTTCTGGGACCTGCAAAACATGCGCGTGCTGCAGTCCATCCGCGAGCACGAGCACGTCGTAGAGAGTGTTGTGTTCGCCAAGACGGGCACACAGGAGCAGATCATTGAGCGTGCTCACGCCAAGAAGCTGGCCGCTATTGGCGCGGGGCTAACTTCCGGTGCGTCTAACGGAGAGGCCTCTCCGCTCTCCAACAACCATGACATCTCTACCAGCGCAACTGGAGAGCCTTCAAGCGTCAGCGCGGCTGCAGATGCTGTTACAGCCCCAGCTGCTATCGCGACGGGGAACCGGACTCGACGCCTCAAGTTCCTGCTGTCAGGCTCGCGAGACCGCACGGTGCGACTGTGGGAAGCTTTCAGCGGCACGCAGCTCATGGTCTTCGCCAGCCATGAGAACTGGGTCCGCCAGGTGTGCTTTCACCTGAGCGGCAAGTATGCGCTGAGCGCCGGCGAGGACCGAACCATCCGCGTCTTTGACATTGAGGTATGTGCTTACTAGGAGGCATCGCCATCCGACTGTTGTGGGCGTAGCTCTGTGTGTGGTAGTGGGGGGGGGACTCCACACGATGGTGCGTTGGCTTGACGTGCATGTGTGTGCATTTGTGTGTGCGACGTTGCTGTAGACTGGACGCTGCGTGCGGACGCTGGACGAGGCGCACGGCCACTTCGTGACGTGTCTTGACGTCCACCAGAGTCTGCCGCTGGTCATCTCCGGAGGCATCGACAAGCTTGTGAACGTGTGGGAGTGTGTATAAGGGCGACGTGCAACCGCCTCCTCCGGTCCTGGTCTCTCTCCAGGTGTGCGGGCCTCCTCGACGGTGTCAACGGCGACCCCAGGCGTGCAGGAAGCGCAGCAGTGGTCACGCACAGACAGAACTCAAGACTCAAGACGGCTGAGGTGGTGTGCGTCGCCGTGTTGTCACCGCGGCAGTTTTGAAGTGCGCTTGGGTGGCTTGGCGGGACAAGGCGAGAGGCGTCCATAGTAGAGTTGGGTAGGTAGCAGAGCTAGCACGACTCCGATCACTTCGTTGCTCCTCGTGGCCTCAGATCAATGCCCGCGGCAGCGTAGCACCCAAGCAATGGAAAAAGAGTTGAAGCGACAGGCCAAGCGTCTCTCTTCAGGCCTCTAACACCACAACTCCCACACCACAGATCTCCAGGGCGTCAGCGTCCCACGCACGGCTTCAGAGCCCCAGGACTCCAGAGTTCAGGTGCTGATCAGGACCTCGCTCCTGCTCCAGCGTTTGTTCTCATCGAAATATTACCGCGACTTAACTCGTCCTACCCAAGAACGTGACGCCCTCGCCCCTCTCCGGGTCTCCCACTCCGCGCTGGTCTGTTCGAAGAAGTCGGCCGGAGAATGCTTGCTGCTGCAACCCCGTCGCAGTTGACGGCGGCATGGAAGAAGGCCGCACAAGGCTGTGCTGGCCGCCACTTGACAGCCAGTCGCCTTGCTCGTCCATCCGTCCTTGTCTGCTTCTTACCGCCCTGGTCGGTGTTGCGGCGCGCGTAGCCAGTTAGCTGCGCGCTTATCTCAGGCGGCGAGCCTCACGCTCCCACTCGAGCAGGCACAGGATGTCGCCCTCGCGCACGGGGCCCTTGACGTTGCGGATGATCTTGCGCTTGTCGTCCTGCAGGAACTCCACGCGCACCTGGGTCACGTTACCCGTGTTACCCGTGCGTCCGAGGACGTTCACGACCTTAGCCAGCATGTAGTCACGAGGGGCATCCTGCAACACAACCACAGAGCCGCCGCACTCGTTAGCCACTGCGCCAACACCACCAGCCGCCTGTCCTTCTCCGCGGACGACGTGAAAGAGCGTGGAGCTAGCTGGTCTCGCGCGGGTGGGTGGAGGTAGAAGCGCAGGTAGAAGCAGAGAAGCACCACGCAACGCTGACGCCGCACGCAGCCGCTTCCCCACCAGCAGATGCAGCGTCCCCAGCGCCGTATCTGGCTGACGCGATGCTCCTGCGCCCGCTGCTGCTGCTGCTGATGGTCTGTGTGGTCCTTCCACCCACCTCCACGCCCACAGCCCACAGCCGCCGCCTACACTCCTTGCGTCCGTCGTAGCGGCGTCACGAGCCAGCTTCCAGCGTCCCAGACCACAGCGCAAGACCTACCATTTTTTCGGAAGATGTTGATGAGGTAGTGCAGCCGAAACTTGCGAGGAATGGCCCGCCACGGACGCTTCCAAGTCGCGCTTAAATTCCGGGCCGGCCGCGAGCCGGGGGCTACCTCCGCAGGGCGAGCCAACCTTAAGCGCGCTTAAATCTGCAGCGGTGGACCTGGTCAAGCCCCTTGTCCGCCAACCAATCGCGCGCCCGAAGACGGCACAGCACAGTCGGAGGACACTAACCTATCCCCGTGACGCACAGGCCCGTGTACTTGGTTTTTGTATCGAGCTGGGTTCCAAAGAAACGTTCCAATCAGAGGTGACATGATTGGATGAAACCAATCATAGCATGATATGATTGGCTGAAATTGGTTATCCAATCAGAGCTCTGAAGAGCTCTATCTGGGTCACCACCTTCGCTCGGCCTGGAGCTCTACAGCGGACGAAGTGCGACTCCAGTGCGTGAATGGCCATGTGTGGGGCCCTGTGCCTCTGCGCAGCGTCCTGAATGGCGATCGTGGCTGCGCCCGCTGTCGAGGCAGCTCGTCCGAGGGCGAGGCTGCAAGCGTCTACATCCTGGAGGCCTTGCTGGGCTTCGTCTTCGAGAAGACCCGTCAAGTCCTCGGCGGCTACGAAATGGGCGGCTATGAAATGGACGGCTACAGCTACGAGCTCAAGATCGGCGTCGAGTACGGTGGACCACAGCATGATCGCTGGATCAAGTACTTCCAGCCTTGCTACACGTAAGTGTCTGCGTTGTGCGTCTCGTGCTTCTGCTTCTGTCTAACAAACGCTTGTTTCGTAGCGACTTTCTTGGTCAGATCACACGCGATTGTATCAAGCGCGTACTTGCGAAGGACGCTGGGATAACGATCATAATTGTCAAGTCATACAAGGTGACGTTCCAAGACATCGCGCAGTTCATCGTCGAGCAGTTAGCGTTCCTGCAGGTTCCTACGGCTCCCGTCGACCTCGTCCTCCTGGAGAAGACCTACGTCGAGCTGAATATAAAAACCAAGGCGAAGGCGTCTGTTCTGGAGAACGTCAGAAATGCTGAGCGCCTTCGAAAGGCGCAGGCGCGTGCGCCGCTGAAGTGTCCTGGCACACCCTGCAGCGTCGCTTGGAAGCTATGCCACGGGGGCGGCAGGACGCTGGAGGCCATCACGTGCAGTCATTGCACCGAGACGTTCAACCCGCGCGGCGACGTGGACCGGGTGAACGCTCACCTGGCGACCTGCGCCCCATATCAAGCTGCCTTGCGCCAGCACATGTACAAGCCAAGTGACGAACCCGTCCCTACTGTCTGGCTAAGCGAACAACTCATCGTCCCTACGTTTGCGTCCTCCTGGCCAGCCGAGATCGGGCCGCTACCTTCTACGGAGTGCCCACCTCAACAATGGTTTGCGCAGACATTCAGCCGCCACCTCCTGCAGCTTCGCCGGAGACCCCTCCACCGCCACACCCGCCGTCGACTCGGGACGAGTTGCAGTGCGGGTACCGCTACAAAAGGTGCTGCAACGAACGCGCCATCAAGCAAGACGGCACCCGCTACTCCCTCTGCGATCTTCATCGCTCCCGGGCCTCCCTGACCAACAAACGCTGCAGGCAGCGGCGCGTGGAAGGCTACATCCCACGAAAATATCGACGACGCTAATTGGTATGAACTACGGTGACAAGATCCTCTGTTTGAAGTGCTTTGACCCGGACTGGCTGGTTGACTTTTCAGAGCTGTTGGCTGCATTCGCGTCAGAGGCCTCCAACCTCCATTGCCGGCGGGCTCTTTAGCAGCGTGAACGAGGATGTGTTGCTGGACGATCCGGAAATAGAGACCATGACGCATTGGGGGGAAGGGCGGAAAGCTATCGCTGGGCCAGATCGATGGACCTCCAACGAAGTTGGTTTATGAGGGAGTGGTGGAATTTCCGACAGGAGCATCACCGTCACTACACATGAGGAGCGCATGGCCGTCGATGCAGCAGCAAGGAGAGTGATAGCAGCAAAATTAGCTACACACAACCAGCAGAGGGTAAAATAAATACCAATCGCTGACTTTCGTCACCATCATCATTACCCCAGCCATCGACTCGATGATTCGCAAATATTGCAAGGTGAGGGTGCGCTGGGGAGGGCGTGGAGCCAATTGAGCAGCTTAGAGGAAGGCAGTGCTATTCGCAAGACCAGCCAGGCAATGCTACCCCCGACGACATGACAGGTATTTTCTGTTCTTTTTGTTGATAAGCAGGGTTGGTCGGGAGTGCAGTGCTGCCCTTTTCAAGCCTCGAAGACGCTGCGTTATTGCCCTCGCATGCATGCTCAATCGTCATCTTCGTCCTCCATGTCATCGTCATCATCAGGATCGTCGTCCTCGATCACCAACTTCCGCTTCCCGTCGGAGGCCATGCTCACCACCTTATCCCCTCGCTTCCAGTGATCACCAGCCGCGCCACCAGCTTCGCCACTCATCTGAGCCCCTCCAGGCAAATCATCCCCGATAGACCTTTTCTTGTGTGCGTCGCGGTCTTCGTCTTCCGTCTCGGAGCCTGCACTTTCGCCATCGCCACTGTTGCTGCCGCCTCGCGTTTCCTTGATCTTCATTTTGATCAGATCCAGTCGTTCCTTTGCGCGCCGGTTGGAAAACCACGTCTTGATCTGCCGCTTCGTGACGTCCAACGCGTTCACAAAGTGTTCGTCAGCGTGGTCGTCTTGGTTAAGAATCATCTGCAGCTCCTCCAGACGCGCCACGCTTGGCCGTGGGTTCTTCTCGTACTCTTCGATGATTGTCGCGAGCTGTTTCATGTTGAAGATGCGCCCTGCGTGCTTGCCTGCCGCTGCTGCATCTGCTTCCTCTTCGGGCTTCGTGGCCACCGTATCTTTCTTCGCACCCGACGAAGAGGCAGACGCTTGTGCAGACTTAGAGCCAGCGCTGGACAGTTCCTTTTTGCTGCGCTTGGTGTTGGTATTCTCCTCACTCGGGGAGGCTTTGCGTTTCGGAGTGGTACCGGCAGGCGTGGACACTGTAGAAGCTTTTGCCTTCGGTTTCGCTCGCGACTTGGCCACTCTCCTGCGCGACTTGGACCCACCATTGGGCTCACCATTCGTGTCTGACTCGGTGTCACTGGAGCTTGAAGACAACGAGGACATGTCGCTCTCGTGGACATCCGCGGCGCTGAGTGCCTGGGGAGGCTGGTTCGCCGACCGCCGCTTGTAGAACCAACAGCGAATCTGCTTGTAGTCGATGGACTTCTGGGGCTCATCACTCCGTGGATCACGCGCCGCGATAGCATTTAGTCTCGCTGCGATCTTGTCCAGCCGCTTCTTGCTCGGGGTATCCTCCTTGTGGAAATACTTCTCCAGCCTCACCAATTGGTCCAGTGAGAACTTAACGCGCGGGCGTCGCGACTCCGGTGAGGGAGCTGGGCCCGAATTGGGGGACGACCCAGGAGTCCCAGGAAGCGACTCGGTGTCGACACTCAGCAGTAGCGAGCGTGACTTCTCCTTCCGTTTTTTGCCACCGACGGCGTCACCAGCCAGGGCTGCCGTCACGCTCGGGGCGTCGCCCTTCTCCTCGATGGCCTTGAATTCGTCTTGCAGTTTCTTTGTCTGCCGCACAAGCTCTTTGTTGTCTTTGTGAGCCTTCAAGACGAGATCCAGCTGCTGCTGGAGCCCAGACTCCATCAGGACGGTGCGAGGGATGATGAGAGAAAGCAGCAGCTCGATCAAGTCCGTGAGTTCCTCAGCAAGAGCATCCTCCTCAAGTAGCTTCAGCATCTTCAGCTTGATGTGCGTGATCTCGTCTTTGCCTAACGGCTTCGACGGCCCCGTGCGCGCATTCTTGTAGGGCACATGAAGCCGCTCTCGTGCGCGCTCGATGGCTGCCGTGCGCAGAGCCTTGGTTTCCTCCTCGCTCTTGCCAGATTCGCGGGCATCCTTGATCGCCTTGCGCACAGACGCCACGTAGTCGATCCGAATACGCTTCTTCTGGACAATACTCGAGCTGCTGCCGCCACTACCCTTCGACCCTTCAGTGGAATCCTTGTTGGACGCAGCGTGCGCCTTTCCTGCTGCAGATGGACTCGCCCTTGCCACCTTCAGGGGCAGTACCTGCTCCCCCAGGCTTCCCAAGATAAGCATGTCTGCTTCGTCCACAATCTGGCCTGATCCTTTGCCCTTCTCGCGCAACCGCGATACTCTCGCCTCCAGCACCTCCTTGGCCTCGTCGATGTAGGCAGCCTTCATCTTCTTGACGCTATCCGCATCCATGTCCGTGGTTGAGATGTCTTTCATCTTCAGGCGCATGTAGTCCAGCCGCTCCTTCGCGCGTCGGTTGTCAAACCAGATGCGAATCTGCTTGACCGAAATGCCTTCTGGCTGCAGCTCAGCGTCCGCGAAGTTCGGGCTGTTGATGATACGGTACATGGCTTGGATCTCGCTCGACTCCGGGCGCGACGAGCGCTGATACCATTCCTCCAGTTTCTGAATCTGCTTCGATGAGTAGAGACGGCTGGCACCATTCTTGGTCTTGATGCCTGAGGTTGTTCGCCCAGAAAACCCCGGCGTTGATCCCGGGGACTTCCTTGAAGCTGCGCTACCAGCCGTTGATGCCGACTTGCGCTCTTCACGGGATGGCGGCGTCTTGGCCTCCTTGATCAGATCGACCTCAAATTGGATACCACTGACTTGCAGCTTTTCCAGCAAGTTCTTGAGAGAGCCCAGGCCGGTGTGGACTCGACGCAGCAGGACCTCCTGCTCCGAGACTGTAGCCATGACTGCACCACTCCAAGAGGCAGCTCCATTGCTCCCGTTGGTGTGCGGAGTGTTGTCACTCGTGGCTACGATCTGAGAAGAGGCAGCCGAAGATGCGTGGGACGACGATGATGCCGGCACCAGGAGAAACGGCGGTGGCGGCGGAGAAGACACCTGTTGATGCTGCGGAGGCGCCGATTTCAGGTCACCATTGATAGTGCTGACTCCAGACGCGTTCCCGTCAGCGTGGGCTTTGGGAATCTTCCCGCTCTCGCGCCATGCTGCGCCCATGATGTTGTCAATCTCCTGGGTGAGTGTCTGTGCGACCTGCAGCATCTCCTCTGTCTGCTCCAGCACCGTGGCGTTGATCTTCTTCCCACTACGAAGCACCAGATCGGTCATGCGTTGCAGCTCAAGCTCTACCATACTCATACCGCCATGAGCATTGGCGCCTCCCACTGCACCACCCTTACTCTCACCATCGCCCTTGCTTCCTCGACCCAGCGCCAGTGTCACACCTTTGGACCCACGGCTCCCACGCGTCCTCCCTCCATCCTCACGACGCTTCCGCGGCGTACCCGCCGTCTGCTGTATCTCGGTGGCCGCTAAAGCCTTCGCTGCTGGTTCACAGTCCGGACAAAACCACTGCCGTCCCGAGCTGTGCACCAGCTTGGAGAACTCCTGGCGGAAGCAGCTAGAATGGTACATGTTCTTGCAGTTGGCGCACAGTAGCGCACGCCGGCCGTTTCGCGGCTCGTGACACACTTGACACTCCTTGCGCGCACCAGTGCGGCGCCGTGCCGCAATGATAGCGCTGACATTGGAAGTCGCTCCCGACTTGAGCAACAGAGGCGCCGAGTCTTCCACGTGTTGCGTACTCGCGCTGCTCGGACTGGGCGACGGGGCACGAGCTGACGCCGTCTCAGAGGCAGAATCCGTATCGCTGGCAGTCAACGCTTTCGTCTCCGAGTGCAGGGGCTTCTTGGGCTTCTCCGCAGGCTTCCCCATCGTGGACTTGGCCTTGCCTTCATCTGCTCTGACCTTTGAGGCGAAGGCGCCAGACGTCTTATTCTCATCTGCTTTGTCATCATCGTCCGTCTCTGAGCGCCGAGGCGTGACTGTGCTGTCCAGGTCATCGTCCGATGGCGCGTTGAGCGCCTCGTCGTCATCCTTCTCCACCTGCACTCCGCCCTCCTCCTCGTCCTCGTCCACATCCACGTCCACGTCCTCCGCTGCAGCGGTGTCTTCTTCGACAGCTTTCATGTCCTCGTCCTCGTCGTCCTTGCGACTCACCAGCGCGGCCGCAGTCGCCACCGTGTCGTTCTTCACAGACGCGTCGCCGCCCTCCTCCTGCCCCGGCATGTTTTTCGCCATCCTCTCGTCATCTGCCTTGGCGTCGCCTTCTTCTTCATCGTCTTCATCTTCATCGTCTTCGTCGTCCGAGGCCGACTGCTGGTTGCCCCTGTAGACCAGCAGCGCCTTCTTCCGCTCCGTTTCTTCCGCGGCGGCGGCAACAGCGGCGGCGCTGGGCGCGGGTGGCTTCTCCTCCATCTCCACGTCCGATGTGGCCGCCATGACTCGCTAACTCTCCCGCTCGCTCGCTCGCTCGCTGGCTTCTCTCTCCAACCGACCAAAGGGGGGAAATGAGCACCAGAGTGGCGGCGCTCTCAAAGTCTAGCCTTTGGCTTTGGCTTTGGTGCCCAAATGCCGGCAAATACCCCCCTCCACCGGTGTAACCCCCGCCACGTGCGGTTATTCACCAATTAGAGGTGAGACCATCCCATTTTCGACCAATGACAGAGTGCGACGAAGAGGCAGACACAAAGCGCATGATGGAATGAAGGGCCGTCCCTATGCTTGATAATGCGTACCAAGGTGTCCTCTGCCAGCAGCTACTCTACCAAGAACCCGAAGTGGAAACACAACCGCAATCACGCTTGCAATGGTGACGGCGATCAGAGCGTGGTTGGAGCGACCCAAGCGCGCAACTGTGGTTGTTGCAGCTCAGCGATGGGCACGGGCAACGGGACGTCGCTGCGCAGCTTCACCATGCGATGCGAGGTCTCAATGGAGCTGATGCTGTGCTTCAGCGTCCTGCGCAGCACGGAATCCCTGATCGTGTCCAGCTGCCGCAGCATCCGGAACACGCCGCCGTATTGCGTGAGCAGACGCACAGCGAGCTCGTTGTTCATGTTGTCCACTTGGGGGATCTTGCCCCAGCGGTGGCCGCAGAGCGCTTGGAAGTCCGGGATCAGGTGCGCGCGCAACCCGAAGCGACTCTTGAGGTGACGCTCCCGGATGTACTTGCGCTTGTTGGGCTGGTAGATCTGAACGCTCAGCGGTGGCGTGTCTACAGCAGCACTGGCGTCACGCGCTTGGGCACCACCGACCTCTACTGCCTCTTCGTCAAACCTTGAATCACGTACGAGCTGCAGGAAGTCGTTATCGTTGGAAATGACCAGTACGTCGAAGTTTGCGGCCACGTACTGCGCCGAGTATGACGCAATAATGTCGTCTGCCTCAAAGCCCGGATACTCAATAGCGTTCACGTGCACCTCCTGCAACGCCGTGGGCGCGTAGGCGAACTGCGGGCGTAGGGATGACGGCATCGGGCGGCGGTCACTCTTGTAGTTTGGGTCGATGAGTTTGCGCGTTGTACGACGCTTCGGCGAGTCGAACACAACGCTGATGTGCTCCGGGCGATGAGTGCCATCCATGCGCTTAAGCAGACGCAAAAGTCCGTCCACGGCGCTAGTCTTGATACCATCCCTAAGAAGAGTCATGCAGCACGCACGCACAGACCCATGCAGGCATGGCCATGCAAAGATAGGCAATCGTGTGAGAGTTTTGCACGCTGATGCACTTTCACCCGACCGTGGAGCGCAGCAAGACCGGCCAGTCGTTGGTGCACGCACCTCTCGACGACAGACAGCGGGTCGAAGAAGTGGTACAGCAGGTTATTGCCGTCCACCAACACCGCCTTCTTCCGCGGCGCAGCAGTCACCGCGGCAACCGTCTCCTTAGTCGCGATGTCTGCCGTGGCGAAGGCACGACTCATCGCCATCGGAGCCCCACGCTCCAACCGCCGAAGACCTGCTCGCGTCATGGATGAATTGGGAATGATGCATAGAGCCGAACACAGCCGCAACATAGCCAATCATACCATGAGAAATGCAGTTTATTTTTGATTGGTGAAAAACATGATATCGTTCGAAATGAACCAATCACGAGTAGGCCACGTTCGGGGTGTTCGGAAGAAGCGAACAACGTCCAAGCAAGATGCACGACGAGGTCGTGAAGCAGAGCTTCTTCCCCACGGTTCGGCGCTCGCCGGCGGACGCCTCCAGTCGCATTTGCTCTGCAGTAACGCTCTTCCCCTTTCACGCGGCGCAGCGCTTGCTAGCGTGCTTCGGATACACCCATTCCATCCGCATGCAAAGCGGCAGGACGTACGTACGCTTGCCAGCGAACACATGTGGATATATATGGCCGGTTTGTCTCTACAGTGGCGTTCACAAAGTCCCTGTCTGTATATACGTGTGACGCCATGAAAAAAATAGCGTGGTAGTGAGCAGCGAAATTGCTCAGGGAGGCTTCTCGTTCGTGTACAATGCGCGTGACGGGGAGACGGGCGAGGCGTTCGCCCTCAAGAAGATCCTGTGCCAGACCGAAGAGCAAGTGCAGATGGCCAAGCAGGAGATCCAAATGCACAAGTCCTTCGACCACCCAAACATCATGCCATTGAGCGACTATGGTGTCGTTTCACTGGAAGCGCAAGCGTTCGAATACTACCTGCTTTTCCCGTTCCTAGAGGTACGCACAGATGCCATGCTGCTCGCCTTATTGAGCGCGTTTGCCGTTTGAGAGGCTAAATTGTTCGTGTGCTGCAGAATGGGACACTTCGAGAGATGATTGACACTGCCATGAGGTACGCAGGCGTGAGTTTGGTTGATGCGCGTTCGGTCTTGTTGTCGCTGCATACTCACACTACCTGCTGTTGGCTGCTCAGCCGGGGGATGCAGCTGCCCGAGCCATACATCCTCGACATGTTCGTGAATATCTGTCGCTCGGTGGCTGAGCTGCACGCCAAGTCGCCGCCCCTTGCGCACCGCGACATCAAGCCCGAGAACATAATGCTCTCGGCGGACGGGGAGCCAGTTTTGACAGACTTCGGGTCCGTCACCAAGGCTGACGTGGCCGTCTCGAAGCGTGCAGATGCACTGTTGCTTCAGGAGCACGCTGCACAGCACAGTTCGATGGCGTATCGGGCTCCAGGTGCGACTGAGGACTCGCTGAAGCCCCTAGCGGAGTGTTTTGTCCTGCTGACTGTTGTAAATGCGGTGCCTCCTCTTATCTACTTGCAGAGCTCTACGATGTCCCAGACAACACACACATTTCCAGTCGCACCGACGGTGCGTGTACTGCAGCAACGATATACCAGCTCTGCCCCCATATCTCACTTGGCCGAACGACTGGCCGTACCTGGTTTATCTCTGTTTTTGCTTTAGTCTGGTCGCTGGGCTGCTTGCTGTACGCCATGGCGTTCGGCTACTCGCCCTTCGAATGCTCCTTCTACGACTCGGGGGCCGTGCGGATCGTCGAGTGTACCTACCTGGCCGTCATCGGGCCTATCAAGTTTCCTAAGAATTGCTCGTACTCGCCCGCATTTTGCGACCTCATCCGGTACGTTGCTGTTGGCGCGGATGCTGCAACGACCTTCAATCTGACGTGCTTTTCGTGATGCTACTCATCTCTCCTGCAGCTGGATCCTGATGCAGGACACCACGGTCCGGCCGAGCGTCTTTGACGTCATTGAGCGGCTGCACGCTATGGAGGAAGCTTGACCTGGAGACGGATGTGTCGATGTATCACTCTTGCAAGTCGCCAGCGCGAAGGACAAGAGGATGATGCATTTACAAAATGTCCACCATATCCGCATGTATGTTTCAGGGTTCTATTTTTCCCAGTTGACGTCGTTTCATTGGACAAAATCAATTTGTCATCCGAGGAAAAGGCTTGGAATTGGCTCTTAATCCCACCAATGAACGGCCTCCATTTGCAGAATCTTCTCCGCATGGTCGCACAGCCAGGCCAACGCTCCGGGCGGCGCAAGATCCTGCCAAGCAAGCCATTCCTCAAACTTGCCCGCTTCGCCAGGGCGCAGACGTCGCACCAAACACGTGAAGCGCGGATACCCCATCAAGCGACAAGACCCGACGGCGAGACCCACCCTTCCCACCAATCATGCAGACTCCAGCGCCAGACTCGACAGCAAGCGAGGGATCCACGCGCTGCGACGGCTGCAAGTCGTGCGGTGCCATTCTGGAGCTGGATGGCTGCAGCCACCGATTTCACGCGCGCTGCATCTTCTCGTGGCCAGCCACGCACTGCGAAGTCTGCGCAGCGCCCGTGAATGCCGTGCGCCTCTTCCGCGAGTACAAGGGCCGAAGCAACTCGGGCGTGCGCAAGGGAAAGTGGAGCGCAGACGAACACAACTACGCCAACATGATGATGAAGCAGTTCCAAGTGGGGGCACTGCCCCTCGCGGATGGACTCCACCTGCGCGGCTTCATCGCTAACCTTCTGCAGTGCGACCCCCTTCGTGTAACCAAGAAGTACGCGGGCCACGCAATCGGCAAGCAGAACTTCTGCTATCAGCAGCGGAAAAGTTTTTGCTACAACCTACACATCAAGCTGCAGAAGCGCGTCTCGAGCCTGCGCAACCATTACTACTGGCACATCCAGCACCGCTGCAAGTCTGGCCACACGATGGACATGCAGGAGCTCAAGGCCGCCGAGGCGGACTACTGGAGCCGCGAATTTCGCAAGTTCGCCAAGAAGATCGGGCAGCAAGTGGAATTCACGCCAGAAGCAACTCCAGCCCAGGCGCCGATGCCCGTATCTTCTCTCTGGTCTAGTGAGGCGGCATCGCCGAGCAATCGCCAGGAGAACACAACGGTGCGGTCAATGCCGTCGCCTTTAGTTGCAACTCCATCAGTGGTTTCCACATGCAGTGAACTGCAGATGAAAGTTGAGCCCTCCAGCGCCCGCACGACGCCCACCTCGATGCCCGATGGGAAGGCATTCGCTGCTGTGGATACCACCGCCCCGTCCATGAAGGAAAGCCCGAACTCCACACAGTACACGACTTCCATGGACCGCGCTCTGTCACCGCTGAGCTTCGAGGAGTGGAGCGACCCGTCCATTATCGAGATGGCCTTCTCCAACCTATCGCAGAACGAGTTGCCGTTAGCCGCCGCGATAGAAACGACGCTGCCAGCTCTGGACAACAAGAGCGGCAAGAAGAAGCGTGGCTCGCTGGGGGACTGGATCAAGGACCTGGACACCCAGTGGAGCCAAAGCAAGGGCGTCCCGTCTTGGTCCTTCTCTCTCTCGGACTGTGCGTGAAGTGAAGAGCGCAGGCAAGACTGGGCTTGCTCTTCGATAGGCTGGCTGGCTAATTGGATTCGGAGTGCTGAGCACCGGCGTGAGGCCTTTGCTCCAGGGAAAGGTGGCGATCGATACTAGCACTTGAGCTCGCAATATAATTTATTTCGCATCTTCCACTCGGATCGCAGCCGACCTCACAAGTCCAGAAGAGCGCGACGGGGGGCAACAACTCAGCGGAATCTCTGATGGGATCCCGAGACCTCGACAAACCAGAGCATGGCCCAGTTCACTGCAGCGTCTTTCAGCTCGCTGCTGCCACGTTCGATTTTGCAGCAGACGCACACGGGGCTCCGGGGGTTGTGCCATAGCCGTTGCTGTTGCTGCTGGACGAGCTGGTGCAGCTATTGCCGCCTTCGCTGGCCGGTGACTCACCTTCGTCGGCGGTCGTTGTGCTGGACGCGTTCTCCGTGTCCGCGGGGGCGAACTCTGGGCTCATGGGCTTCGAGAGTCCCGAAGGTGTGACCGGCGACTCCAGGTTCGGGATCACGGCCTGACCCGGCGTGTCCGAGGCGCCGTTCGAGGACAAGAAGCCGGGACTGTGCGTCTCTACTTCGTAGTACGTCTTGCTCAGCATGCGTGAGAGCACGCCCTTGCAGCAGAAGGCCGAGCCGATCGTTTCTGTCCATGTGATCTCCGCGTTGCCTGCGTCCTTAGACTGGGCAGACTGGCTGTCGCGCGCAATCTTGTGCGCCTTCTCCCGCGAGACTGCCGCCGCTGCTGCCCGCTGCGCACCCTTAGTGGTGCCCTGGTGCGGAGCCACCTCGTACTTGGCGTTGAGCATCTCGAAAAGCTCCACTTCGCGGCCGTACCATCCATCGATGATCGTCTGGATCGTGTCGTTGTCCAGCTTGACCGGGTTGTAGGCCTTGTAGAACTCCACCAACGCGTCGCGCGTGGGAAGGGTTGCGTCGTACTCCATGCGGTCGTTCGGATTCGACAGCACAGCGTAGGCCGCGGGCACGCCTTCCCACCGCGCGAGAGCCTCCACGGACGGCTTTCGGTCCGGGTGGCACTTGAGCGCCAGCTTCCGGTACGCCTTGCGGATCTGTACAGCCGGGAGCGAGCACGCATCATTAGTCACTTCGTCACCTCGCTACCTTTCGCATCTCTCGTCGCGCGAAACGTACTTCCGTGTGGGAGGCGTCACGCGAGAGCCCGAGCAGTTCGTAGTGGTCCTTGTACCGGATCGCCTGCGCGTCCAGGTCGCTCGACTGCATTTTGTACTTCTTCATGTACGCCCGGTGCTGCTCCATGTCCTTAGCCGACATCTTGCCGCCGCCACTCTTGCTCTTGTTGCCCATGTTTCTTTCCCCCATGCACCGGGTTTTTAGCACTGGCGGGAACCACGGTATGCAGCGCTCGCACTGAGGCTGGTGGGTCGACGCGACTGCTGCGCTCGCTCCAAGTACTGCGCGACGGCCGGAGCTCTCTCGGCGCGAGCCTCTGCTTGGTCTGCTTTGCTCTGCGTCGTTAGCAAGTGCGCTTCTCTGCTTGCGTCCAATTTTGCTTCTGGCCCGCTCGGAAAAGGAAGCCAATGAGCAGGCTGCATTCCGCGGACATAATCGCCCTCCCTTTCCCATCTGGATGGTGGAGTACAAAAATGGTGGCAGTAGCCTTGAAGAAGCCACGCTCTCTCCAAAAGTACCGTGGCAGACTCTAGGCGTCTGTCCGATTCATTTTTGAATTGCGTGCCGATCCGGGTGGTTGTGGAGCGCAATTGGCGGCGCAGATTGGCGGCCGAAAAGGAAGGCGAGCGAGTAGCTACGAGTACTGCCGGATGAAGATGACGCCCCCCATGATGTCGCGCGCAGCCCTCTCGGCCGTCACCAAGAGCGGCTGCCTCGCCAGAGCGGTAGGTGCCTCCCTCTCCTGCAGTGCAGGAAAGCAGCGCGTGGGGTGATGCTGACTGTGTCATGCGCTAATCCATCCCTCAGCTGTCGACCACCGCCGCGGCCACGACGGAAGGCAGCTCGAGCGAGGCGTACTCGTTCGTGAAGTCGCGCACGTCCTACCGCAAGGAGATCGCGAGTCTGCGCAAGGAGTTCATCGCGGAGGAGGCTCGTCGCCAGGAGAAACTTGCGCGTGACGCCGAGTACGTTTGTCCTCCTGGCTGGTTCTGTCGCATGGGTCTGCCTACTCATGGCGCTGACGGGGCGATAATTACTCGGACTGACAGCGTTTGTTGCGTGTGAATTGCGACAACCAGGGCCCACCGCCAGAAAATCATGAAGGCCAAGGCGGCGCGTCTGGAGATCAAGCGCCAGCAGCAGGCCATCCGCGCCAAGGAGGTGGCGCACGAGAAGGCCATCCACGACGAGAAAGTCAGGTGCGTCACTCCCTCGCGGTGTAGACAACCTATTAGAGTGGTGCGCAATATGCTCGAGTGTCTTCAGCAGATACGAAGGCAGGCGAGACGCACGCACAATCGGGCAAACTCCTTGGTTGTGCACGTTTCTAACTGCTGCGTCTCCTCCACAGACAACTGTTTGCGGAGAAAGTGGAGGTGCGCAAGGAGAGGAACGCCGAAGTGGAGCGCCGTCGCGAGGCTATGGTGGCCTCGCTGCGCCAGCAGAGCGCCAACTGGATCACGGGCGAGAACTACGTGGAGAAGCTCAAGGAGGACGTCTTCATCTATTCGCCGCGACAGATTTCAGCGCGGAGCTCCTTCGACCCGTCGAGCATGACGGGCAGCGCAGTGTCGTGGCTGGAGAAGCTGCAGCGCATGAAGCCCGCGGGCGTGCAGGACAGCAGCGATGAGGCCGCTGCGTCTGCTGTCGCGGCCGCTGCCGATCAGGAGGACGCCACGGACGTGCCCTCGGACTCGACCCCGGAGGCCCCCACGAGCGCCGAGTCGACCAAGAAGGAGGGCTAAGCGGTAGCAGACTGCCGAGCAAGCTTTTGCTCTCGCTCTCGCTCCCGCTCTTCGCTTCACTCCTTCCAGATACATCTAGACAGCCGGCCGCACCCGTAGATCCTCTCGCAAGCGTCAGACAGCTTCGGGTGATGAATCAAATCCCACACAGCACCAGCGCCGGCTTGGCATGGAGACGATTCCTCATATAGCTGCTGCCTATCGCCAGCTCTCCACGTCTCTTGCTTGTTGTGCGAACGCTTCTCGTAGTCAGAAGTACACGTGTCAGTCCGCGCCTCTGGATTGCGTGCATGCTGCAGTCAGTAGCAGTCTGCTTCTGCCTCCACAGACAGGAAGTCAACACCAGTCGGATCTGCGCGGCTCCACGCGCTGCTACTGCCGGCGCTGCCACAGTGCAGACACCAGCAGCAGCAGCAGCAGCAGCAGAGACCCGCCCCACATGCAGCTTCTTTCCATCCAGCCGGGCTCGCCATCGGCGCAGGCGTCGGCGTCGGCTTCAAGGTGGCTCCAGTCGGAGATAGGCGAGCGGAAACGGTACTCTCGAGGTGTTTAAAACCGCGACGGGGGAGGGGGTCGGTCAAAGATTGGCCCGAGAATCTTTTTGGGCGGAAGCAGGCGAAGCGAAGCGAGGCGACGCACGGCGACAGCAGCAGCGATGGTGTCGGCGGAGCAGATGTTCCAAGCGAACGCGGCGGCGGTGGTGCGCGACTACTACGTGGAGCCTCGTATTGGTGCGTACGCCTCTGCGTCTGTCTGTGCTTGCAGGCTCTTGAGTGTGGGAGACTCACCGCTTGATCTGACCCCACTGCGCTGTAGACTACCGCACGATCTCGGGTGTCAATGGTCCGCTGGTCATTGTAGAGAACGTCAAGGTACGGGACTGGCAAACGGATCTCGGTGACGTGTGGTTGCTCTGCGTGGTGATGGCGTAGGTTGTCTGCTGATCGCCCACCCACCTTGCTTTGCCCTTGCGACCCGCAGCTGCCAAAGTTCGCCGAGATTGTTAATTTGACTCTCGCGACGGGCGAGAAACGCCAAGGCAAAGTGCTGGAGGTGCAGGGCAGCAAGGCTGTGGTGCAGGTGTTCGAGGGAACGGATGGCATTGACAACCGCCACACGCACTGCGAGTTCACCGGTGACGTGTTGAAGATGGCCATTTCGGAGGAGATGCTGGGACGTGCGTTTAACGGCTCGGGCAAGGCCATTGATGGCGCACCAGAAGTGGTGGCGGAGGAGTACCTGGACATTGAGGGCCAGCCCATCAACCCGTCCTGTCGTGACTACCCTAAGGAGATGATCCAGACGGGTATTTCGGCTATTGACGTCATGAATTCGATCGCGCGTGGCCAGAAGATCCCGCTCTTCTCTGCTGCTGGTCTACCCCACAACGAGGTACAAAGAATGCTCCCTTGCTAGTGTAATGTGTTTTCTGCAAGGCCGCTCATGTGGAGGCGAGAGAGATTCTAACGATTCGCGGCGCTTGATCTTGCTACGTACAGATCGCCGCGCAGATTGTGCGCCAGGCCGGTCTCGTGCAGCGCAAGGACGTGATGGACTCGCACGAAGACAACTTTGCCATCGTGTTCGGTGCTATGGGAGTGAACATGGAGACGGCGCGCTTCTTCCGCAACGACTTTGAGGAGAGCGGATCGATGCAGAAGACTGCGCTCTTCATGAACCTGGCTAATGACCCGACCATCGAGCGTATCGTGACGCCGCGTCTGGCACTGACCACGGCCGAGTACCTCGCCTACGAGCGCGATCTGCATGTCCTGGTGATCTTGACAGACATGAGCTCCTACGCCGACGCGCTGCGTGAGGTGTCTGCTGCCCGCGAAGAAGTTCCCGGCCGTCGTGGTTACCCTGGCTACATGTACACGGATCTGTCGCAGCTGTACGAGCGTGCTGGTCGTGTGACGGGCCGCAATGGCTCCATCACGCAGCTGCCGATTCTGACCATGCCCAACAACGACATTACGCATCCGATTCCGGATTTGACGGGCTACATCACGGAAGGACAGGTATTGCGCGTCTCAATGAGTGATTGATAGGGCACGTGGATGTTGGTGGAGTCTGTCATTTACTGACGGGGCATCTCTTATGTTGACTGTTGTTGGTTTGGCCGTAGATCTACGTGGACCGCCTGCTGCACAACCGTCAGATCTTCCCGCCGATCAATGTGCTGCCTTCGCTATCACGTTTGATGAAGAGCGCTATCGGTGAAGGCATGACTCGTGACGATCATAGCGCCGTGTCCAACCAGCTGGTAAACACTATGTCGAATGGCTGTAACTCTAGTAGAGTGTTGGTCTTTTGCGCTACTTACAGATTTGTTGCTGACATGCTTCCGTTGTGTGTGTGTGTGTTTTTTTCTTCTTCTTCAGTACGCGAGCTATGCCGCCGGCCGGGATGTGCAGGCCATGAAGGCCGTGGTGGGCGAGGAGGCGCTGTCGCTGGAGGACCACCTGTACCTGAAGTTCACGGACAAGTTCGAAGGCAAGTTTATCGCGCAGGGCCCGTACGAGTCGCGTGACATCTTTGAATCACTGGACCTGGCATGGTCGCTCTTCCGAGCATTCCCGAAGGAGTTGCTGAAGAAGATCCCGAAGAAGCACCTGGATACGTACTATGCGCGTCGCACGCAGGAGCGTGAGAAGAAGGAAGAGGTATGAGACTTGTCGACAGGTCATTGCTTTGCATGGTGTGCGGCCAAGCTCTGATGATTAACTGATTGCTATTCTGGCTTATTGAATGCTGTAGTGAGATTGCCAGGGCTGGTTGAAGACACACACGTGGTGCCTTCCAACGCGCGCTGACCCCAACCCGAGCGGTCGGCACAAGACGCCTCGGCCTGCTTGCAGACTGTCGCCTCTATTGTCGCTCGTCCCTTTTAGCCTTTTGCTTTTGCGTTGAAGAGCGTTGTTGAGGATGTAGAACTCCTTCTCTCCCGGGCGCATGTGCAGGTGTGTGTGAGAGAGTGTCTCGGTGGTTCGCCATGCTTGTCTGGCCGAATCCCAGAGCTTGCTGCTAATCAATGGACTCTTCCCTGAATTTGACTTGTTGCAAAACGGACGAGCATCCCAGTGTTCTCTATTGTGCTTTGCTCGACTTGCGTCGCCGTCTTCGGGTGGTCGTTGCCGGGTGGGTGGACTGCCACTCAGGACTCGTGTGTTGGAGCACCAGGCGACAGCGTCGCACGCTTAAGTGGCATTTGCGGCACTCTTCGCACATGCGCTTGAAATCCGTAGGCGCTGCTCATCATCAACACGCACAATAGAGGTAAGCCCCCCTTCGCAATACAGCACCCAACCATAAAGCAGTACGAGGTCTACCTGGTGCTCGCGTTGGCTGCACTGGACGGGCAGATGAAGCCATTTGCAAAGCCATGGGCGGGGGAGCCCACTGCATAGCTCCAAATCTGCCTGCAGTCTGGGGATGAAGCAGCAGCGGCGGGGCCATAGGCAGCAGCAGATTCATCATGGAGTGCGTCGGAGGCAATGCAATCTTCTGAAGTGGTCTTGTGGTCGGATCGGGGTGCATCGGTTGCGCAACGGCCGAGACTGGAGGCATGGGGGCTGGAACCTGCGGGATGCTGGTGGTGGATGCTGGCAGTGCGGGCGACGCGGGAATCGCCATGGGGTTGGAGATAAGTCGAGCCATGGAAGGCATAGGCTGCACAGGGATGGTGGCCGTGATGCTGCTACTGGATGCCTTGAAGAGCGCTTCGAGATGCTGGTGCGCTCGCAGTTGGTTGGCCAACGCCATCCCCGGCGCTGGCGGTTCCCGCTTGGCTGACACCGCCACGCAAGCCATGCGCTTGGCTGTATCATCCATGATAGCACTCACACCTTCCTCCTCACACACCTGGTGTCGTGACTTCATCCACTGCTCGTTGGAGCGTTGGATCTCGCGTACTTTCTCACCCGCCTCGAGCGTCGTTAGCAGCGCACTGGGCTTCTTCGCCTCCGTTTCGACATCCCCCTCTTGTCTGTCTTCGACGGTGGCAAGAGGGTCTGAGTATGTGGGGCCGGTGAGAAGGGCCTCATCAGCGGTGTGCTCTAACTCGCCGGGTGCTTTCTGCTCGTTGCATCCAGCCAGACACGACAGAAGACGGCATTAGAGCGCGTCACAAACCAACGCCTCTTCGCACTTATGGATCGGGAGAGACCCGTTTGAGGTCCATACCGAGTCACTGCAGAACTGCTCAGTGCTGCTGCTGTAGACGCCGAACATGGAGTCGATGAAGTCTGCCATCTCCAGCAGGTTGCGGTGCAATATGCGCTGGTAACTGCAGCACACGACAAGCAGAACAGTCAATACCGCAATGGCCACACGGTATCCCTCGCAACCCCCCGCAAGCTGAACTCACGCGATGGCGCCTTCCATGTCTCGTTCTGCCTGGCACTCGGCAACCGCTATGACCATGTCTTCGTTCACGTTGAGCATCTGAGAGGCACGACCACAAGAGACGAGCGAACTAAGCCGTGATTTCCTGCGCCGCCACCAGACCCACGCAAAAGCAGAGAGCGCGAGCGAGCGGTCGTACATCAGCAAACACGTCTGCAACAGACGAGGGATTGGCGGCGCCCTCTTCTTCCTCTGCGGCGGCGGGCGGCGGCGTCCAGTGCGCCGCGCCCGCGCTCATTTTGCCTCGACTAGGCTTGTCTGCGCAGAATTTAGCGCCAAAAGGCTTGAAAACCCCGCCAGGCGCTATAGGCATTAATGACCAATGGTAAAGCTTTGGACTACATATCTCTGATTCTATTCGTTGTTAGGGTGCTACAATACCCGGATTCCCAGAGCCGAAGTCATCACGTGACACCCAACCAAGTTGAAGAAGACGAGCTCGAAAGGATGCACACTTGTACGTAGCAACCTCGACTCCTTCCACGCCAAGCTCAAGTGCAAGGGCTGGCCCTGTCGTGCAAGGCCTGACTGGGCGTTCGCGCTCTTGCGCTGTCATTTCTCAATCAGCCTCGCTCGCCCCAGTTCGTCTTGTAACCATGCTAAGGTGCTCCCAAGGGTTTTCGGTCGCGTCTCGCGCGGTGGTCGCAGCGTCGCGCCGTGCACGTTGGCAGCACACGCTGCAGTACACGCAGGAATACCAGCGCAGTCTGGACTCGCCCGAGGAGTTCTGGGCTGAGGCAGCCGAGGGCATCGAGTGGTTCCGTCCCTGGGACGCCGTGCTGGACAAGTAAGCGCCCTTGGCATTGACTATTTATGCGTCTCGATGCCCGTGCTCACTTCTGGCGCTCTGGCTTGGATCTGTGGTGTGTGCGTGTGTGCGCGTGGCTGGTGTGACAGCTCCCAAGGGCCGATCCAAAAGTGGTTCGCTGGCGCACAGATGAACACGAGCTATAACGCGCTGGATGTGCACGTGGCTTGCGGGCGCGGCAAGGCGGTGGCCATTCGCTACGACAGTCCTCTCACCAACACCAAGCGGTCACTCACTTATGATGAACTGCTGGAGCAAGGCAAGTGACGATCGAACTTTGCTGTGCGTATTGCAATCTCTTGGCTAACAGCTCTCTCTCTCTCTCTCTCTCTGGAATACCTTGATTTGAATACGCAGTGTCGACGTTCGCTGGGGGGCTGCGCAAGCTGGGCGTAACCAAGGGCGACCGCGTGCTGATCTACATGCCTGCTGTGGTGGAGTGCGCCGTGGCCATGCTCGCCTGTGCGCGTCTCGGGGCTGTCCACTCGGTGGTCTTTGGTGGGTTCGCCTCGGGCGAATTGGGCGCGCGTATTGACGACGCCAAACCGACGGTGCGTTATTCTCGCGCCCCCCAATGAGGTATTAGTGAGTCCGCTCTTCTCTTTGTGACAGCGTACATTGTTTGATATGACGAACATGACGGCAGGTGATCGTGGCATCTAGTTGCGGTGTTGAGCCCAAGGGTGTGATCAACTACGAACCGCTGCTGAATGAGGCACTGGAGCGCGCGTCCTGGAAGCCCAAGAAGAACGTCATCCTCCAGCGTGATATGTGTCGCTTTAATCTGTGCAAGGAGCGTGACATCGAGTGGCACGAGCTCATGGCGCAGAGCTCCCCTGTGGACCCCGTTGCGGTGCTGGCAACCGACCCCCTCTACATCTTGTACACCTCGGGCACTACTGGCGTGGTACCGTAGCGCAGCCTTCAGTTATGCGGTTCTTGTGACTTGCGTGCTTGCTAACTGCGTGCATGTTTACTGTTCCACGCAGCCTAAAGGTGTGGTTCGCGACAACGGCGGCCACGCGGTGGCACTCAAATGGAGCATGTCCAACATCATGAACACGTATGCGGGTGAGACGTTTTGGGCCGCGTCCGACATGGGCTGGGTGGTCGGCCACTCGTACATCGTGTATGGCCCACTGCTGCAAGGCTGCACGGTAGGCTGACACCTTTCTCCTTTGACGGTTGAGGTGTGCTTGAACCTCACGACATTGAGCCGAACTTACTCGTCTGTTACCGAACAGTCCGTCATCTACGAAGGAAAACCTGTGGGGACGCCCGATGCAGGAGCTTATTGGCGCATGCTGAGCGAGTACGGCGTGAAGACCATGTTCACGGCTCCCACGGCGCTCCGTGCGATCCGAAAGGAAGACCCTGAGGGCGCGCTCATCCAGCAGAACAAAGTGGCCGTGCACGAGACCTTCAAGGCTATGTTCGTGGCTGGCGAGCGCGGAGACCCCAAGACGCTCAAATTTTTCGCCGACCAACTGGAGGTGCCCGTCGTGGACCACTGGTGCGTTTGGTGCACTCGTTCAGGATGGGTTCAATACTTGACCCTCTGCGCAGGGGGAAAACTAGAATGTGACTGACTGCTCTTGCGTGATGTAGGTGGCAGACCGAGACGGGGTGGCCCATGAGTTCGCAGTGCTTGGGCATGAACCAGGACGCGTCGTCCGGTACCTTCCCTGGAATCAAGTTCGGCTCCGTGTCCCGCGCTGTCCCCGGCTACAACATACAGCTCATGAGCGCAGACAAGTCGGAGGACGATGAGCACCACGGGCACCACCACGACTCCGATGAGCCGGACCAGGAGCTGGTGGTGAAGCTTCCCCTCCCGCCAGGTATGCGCCGGGTCGCACCAGATTCAATTCTCTTGAGCGGCGCAAATGAACGTAGTGATGTGGCTAATTCCCTTTCCTCTGGTTGTTTGCGCTTGGGCAGGTACGGTCACGACGCTTTACAACAACGAGAGTGAGTTCCACGCCAAGTACCTACAACGCTTCCCCGGATATTACCACACGGGCGACACCGGCCACATCGACGATGACGGATATGTCTACGTACGTGTATGCGCTTGCTGTTCGAGCCGTGTCACTCCATGCTTCCGCTTGCTAACGATCCCTTGTTCTGCGTGTCTTGTTGCCCTATAGGTCATGTCGAGAACCGACGATGTCATCAACGTTGCAGGGCATCGTCTGTGCACGGGCTCCATCGAAGAGGTTATCCAAGGTCTCCCAGAAGTGGTGGAGTGCGCGGTGGTACGTCTGGCGCCCATCCATGCCATAGGTCGATCGTTTTCGGAGTTATACTGCTGACACTTTGCCGTGTGTACTTGCGTATCGGGTTGTTTGGCTGTTTGAATATTGGCGCCTTAGTTCGGAGCCTCGGATGTCTTGAAGGGTCACGTGCCGGTAGCGCTGCTGGTGCTCAAGAATGACGTCAAACGCTCGCACGAGGAGATTTTCAAGCAGGTGGTGAGCGACGTGCGTGAGCAGATCGGCAGCTTCACTTGCCTGAAGACCGTCGCGACGGTGTCAGGTCTACCCAAGACGCGCTCTGGGAAAGTGATGCGCGCTACCATCTCCGCCATTGCCGAGTCTCGCCCGTTCAAAGTGCCAGCGACGATCGAGAACGTGGCCGTGCTCTCGGATGTCCGTGAGGCGCTGCGCAAGGTGGGTTATGCCCAGAAGGACGTCGTCCCCGTGTGAGTGCTGACAGTCTAGTCGGTGTCACTGTCGGTTTCGCCAGACACTCTCCGTGCTGTTCCTCTCGCCCTTCGCACCTGAGGCCGTAGTTATTCTCGCATACTTCGTTTGTTGGTTTTGTCGCTCCACGGCGCAAATACTGCTGTTCACCCCATTCCAGTCTCGCCTCCTGCTTGGTGACATACGCGTCATCTATCTTGATGAATTGTGGTGTGGGTCATATCTAACGTTGAAGAAATGGACTGAACGTCTGCCGAGTAGTCTGAGGACATGTGGTTAAGTGCTTGGGGATTTCGTAAGGCTTGAAGCACCATGGAGAACACGGTGCATGTGCCTGTTCGGGCCGCGAGTGGCTAGTCCCCGAGTCATGCGGCAGCGCTTCATCTCCCTCATAGCCCAAAGAGAGTAGCTTCACGTCAGCTCACCCCTTCTGGCAGTCGATGGCAAGCAAGGCTCAAGCAGATGCAACGGGCATCTCTCCGCGTTGAGCACGTGGTGCTCACTCTGCATCAGGAGGGGGGCAAGTCGGGTTCGGGCCATATGAACAGACTGAGGAGGTGGGACCATTCATTGCTGTACGAGAATGCAACACACGCCAGACATTGAGCTCTCGCTATCACAGTCAACCGAACACGCATCACTCAAAATCGTCGTCGGAAATGTTCTCGTACTTCCAGTCACCCTGCCCTTCTTCACTGTCGAAGAAATCCTCTGACACTCAAAATTCGTGAGTGCGTCCCACATTAGCCCACCACACACGCGAGTACAAAACAGCATGGAGTAGTGCACAATGCTGGTACGGCTACTGCGTTGGCTTACCGCTGCAGGTCTCCCAATCCAGCATGTCAGCAGCGAGTTTCTCAATCCGGGACGTGGACGCCTGATTCCTCTTCTGGGTCTCCGGTTTTGGCTTTGGCTTTAGCTTCGTTGGCTCCCGTCCTGCGCTCCCCTCGCTGACATTGCATATCGCGCTGTTGATGCGTCGTTTTCTACGTGTCTGATGTGAAGCTGGTGCCCACATGTGTGGTCGCTTTTTCGGATTGGTCGTGCTCGAAGATGTCGGACGCACCGCGGATTGCCTCGCCTGAGACTCCGCCAGCTCGCTGATCTGCGAGAGCACGTCCAGCTGTGACGCTGGCGATAGCAATAGCTCTCTTCGTGGCACCAGCGGCCGCGCCTGCATCGTGGATGATCCTACACAGATACTGAATTAGATCAAACTGCACCCGTGGCCAATATCATCAGCTGGTTAGTTGCGTCTGCCAGTCACGTCTCCTTCATGATACCCCACCTTGGCCTGAATGCGACAGACTTTCCGCCCTTCGTGTCGACGCAACAAAGGGAGCAGCAGTGTCCGCATCAGCGGCGGGAGCTTTATCTGGGGAGACAGAGGCGCTGGGCGAAGCGTTTTCTTGTGGAGTGACCGCATTTGCCGTCGCAGGGATCGTTGCTCCCGATGGCGCTCTCTTCAACCACACGCCCGTAGTCGCGTTGGCACTTGTCCACACACACGGCGACGACGGAGATGAAGAACGACTGGATGCTAGCGCAGTCCGATCACTGTCACTGTCGCTGTCCTTGACACTGAGCGCCTTCGCCATGCAGTTCTTGACCGTCTCCTCCATGTTGCTGATGTTGCCTTTCGTGTTTGAAGCAACACTGCGCGCGAGAACGTGGACGATTGGCTAGGTTTTAGACCAATCGCGTGCAGATAGAACTACGCGGGCGAGCATTGTGTGCCGAGTTAGGTCCAAAGGCCAATTCGACGAAGGAAGAAGAAGGCGAGGTGAAGGTCGAGCAAGATGGAGCTGCGTTTCCGCGGGAAGAAGGCGGCGGAGGACGCGGAGGCCATCGTCTTCTGGTGCGCCACACGCAGCTTTCTCGCTTTCTGCGCGCTGGTGCACGATACAGACGGAGGAGATGACTCTGCTGTTGCTGCTTGAACTGAACTCTAGGCTCTGCGAAGGGGCAAAGAAGCGCCGCGTACTTGGGCGAAAGTCGCAGTCGATGGAGGCCACGGCAGAAGACTGGGGATTGAAGGAGGTGCTGGAGAACTCTGACCTGCACTTCATGAATGAGGCATCTGGCTTGGGTACGTGTGTGGCGCGGGGGGCGTCGGGCCGATCTTTGTTGGCGAACGGTGCAAACGTGCGGCTCTGACTAGGAAATTGGATGCGGTGCTACTCGTGTTGACCCCAGTGGTGCCACGGGACGAACCGATGGGCAAGTTTATTGAGGAGAGGGACGTGATTCGCGTGTGCTCCACTGCTGAGCTCGGCACTCTGTTGGAGAAGTTCGCGTGCCGCGACCACGACGTAGATGCGGAGATGATCAGTCCGCACAAGTCCGGCACGTCCATCAGCTCCGCCATGTAGGGTTCTCTTGACTCTGCCCTCATCTCGCAATGTTGTATATTTGTGCGTGCGTGTGTTTTGACTTAAGCGCAATGGACTGATGCACTTTCACAATGCGCCCTATTAGATCCAAGCTCAAGACGAGGGCGAGGATGTTGCAGAAAAACTTCGACGAGCGTTCGAGCCCAGTCACGGGTGAAGCGGATCTCTTGGTGCAGTTCCCGGAGATCGACCCCATCTTTGACAGTGAGGAGATTGAAGAAATCCCGGAGGGCACGGACGAACAAGCAAAGACGTGCGATATGTGCGATGTCTCGTGGCCAGACGGCGCCGCCATGTATCGGTTGAAGAAAGCTGATATCGTGGTCCACCAAGGCTGCGCGCAGTTTGCGGCTGACGTTCTGGAGCAACACCCCGACGTCACGTCACGCGAACAACTCCGAAGCTTGTCGAGTGGCTCGGAAGTGAACAAACCAGGCACGTTTCACGTGACTGTGTATCGCGCCATGGAGCTCCCGGGGGCGCAGTTGGTGGGGACACAGGCGCCCTATTGCAAGCTCTCGATGCTGCCCTGGAAGGAGCCCATGCAGACCAAGGCTGCAGAGAGTGGTGGACGCAATCCAATGTGGAAAAGCGCCCACGACAATGTGATGCAGTTCTCGCACATGTACAACAGTGCTATCACGCCTATCCCACTGCTGGAGGTGGAAGTGTGGAACGCCAACTACATTTCAGACGACCTCATCGCTTGCACACTATTGGACATGACGCCTGTGCTGCGCTACCCGAACACTGAGGTGAAGCGATGGTTCACACTTTCGTCGCGGGCCCAAGCACCACTAGCAATGATGGCACAGAGAACAGGGCAGCCCAAGGTGCTGCTCTCGATCAAGTTTGTGCCCGTGGAGGGGAAGGTCAACATTGGCAACGAACACAAGTTTCGCGTCCACCAGCTCAAGTCGATCGGTCTGGCCATCCCGAATTGCGCCGTCTGTAAGTGGAGAAGAATGTTGCTACTGTCAGCTGCCTGATGAGGGTGTGCGTGCTGTTGGTGGTGCGTGCACGCTCATGATCTCACCTTTGTTCTGTGATTGCAGGTGACCGTTCAATCATGGGTGCGCTCAAGGGTGTGTGGGGTTACCGCTGCGAGTTGTGCGCGATCGATGTCCACAAAGGGTGCATCATGAAAGCAATGGCCAAATGCCAGTGCAAGACCGATGAAGAGGTGGTGATTGATGAAGACTCTCCGGATATCAGCGGGAAGTCCGTAGTGGAGCGTCGAGGCCAGCAGTA
Organism: Halophytophthora polymorphica; assembly: GCA_023338205.1. Classification (NCBI taxonomy): domain Eukaryota; phylum Oomycota; class Peronosporomycetes; order Peronosporales; family Peronosporaceae; genus Halophytophthora; species Halophytophthora polymorphica. Next base: position 8,342 of record JAADYJ010000110.1, on the reverse strand, counting down.
TCGTGTGTTGACTGACGGTGCAACACGCAGGGTGGGCGAGCTGTTCGTCAACTTTCGTGGTGTCCATCTATGCACGAAACACTGCCGTCGCGAGAAAAATTTCCACGCCAAGAATGTGTTCGAGGGTGACACGTACTGCCGCTTGAGTTTCGACAACATTGTGCATGAAACGAGTCCTGTGTTGAAGAGTGCAGACCCCATGTTCCTGGAGAAGGTGTGCTTCAAGGTCCGTCGGCCCAACGCGGTGTTCCGAATCGAAGTGGTGGACTTCAACACGGACTTGGCTATTGCAGAGCTGGAAGTGACGCTGTTCCAGCTTCTGCAGCGCGCGGCAGATAGGTTCATCCGAACTAACGAGCTACTGCGGACTCTGCAACTCCCACTGCGACACTTGAGCCTGAACAACGAGGCCAACCAAGAAGCGATTAACGATTCCTTCAACGCCATTCCAATCTTGTCTGATACAGAGCATTACGAGCTCGTGAGCCCCACGTCGTCCAAGACGTCGAAGAGCAAAATCGGATTCGCTCTGATGGAATGCGAGTACTCGGAGAAGAAGGAAGACCTTCTGCGCGTCCGTATGGGTCACGACTTTTCACTATTGGAGCGAGAGGAGAAGGAGTTTTCGGTGGAGTCCTTGCGCGTGACCTTCGATCGCTTTAGCCGAGCGCTCAAGACGTTCCAAGGAGTCGACGCCCAGTATGCCAGCGTCATTTCGTGGAAGAACAAGAAGAAATCGACGGTGTGCCTGGCGATGTTCGTGTACGCCTGCGTGTTCGTGGATCTGGAGTATGCGATCGCCTACATCTTGGGCGGAGTTCTCGTGTTCATGCTGTACAAGCTCCATCTCCGCATCGAAGGCGCCTTCATGAAACGCTGGATCGGCTATGTGGAGTACGAGCGCGAGCAGGAGGACAAACTGAAGCTGTATCGACCACTGGCGGATCTGCATGTCGCCATCCACGAAGCTCGTCTCTCTGAGGAGACGGACAGTCTGCTGGTGGAGTCGCAGTCTCGATTGAAGGATGTATCGTCGTCCAAGCTTGGGTTCTACGTCCGCACAAAGTACCTTCCGAACGACTCGAAGCGACCCCATAGCAGAGGCGACATGGTGCTCAACGCTTCCGGCTACGATGAGGCGGTCGTATCATGGACGAACGCTGTGGGGAAAAGCCGCACGCCGGTCTGGCGTAATACGTCCTTGTTGGCTCCCTCGCCCGGTTCGTCTTCGTCGTTGCTCTTCTCGGCAAAAACCCGGAAGGAGTTCCCGTTCCGGAATTTCAATGTGTCGTGGCGTCATGACCCCGAGGCGTGTGCGTGCAAGCAATGCGTTGCTTTCAAGCAAGCCCAAGAAGTGTCCTCTTCCTCGAAGACGCAAGGCGAGACGACTTCTGGAGTAGCAGCGATGTGCGGCATCGATCACCACGCCTACTACTTTCCAGTTCCGCAGGCGTCGAGGAAGAATTTTACGGGGCGCGATGACTTGGTGCCGTGGCAATCGTTCCCTGGATTGCTGCAGTTTGAGCTCTGCATTTCGTTGAATGGCGACGCGAAGGAAACTCCCGACCTGATTGTCGCCACGGGCACAATCCCGCTCCGAAACCTGGTGAAACGCAGCAAACACTCAACCGAGGAGGTTTTGGTCCCGCTGTCGTCTTTTTCGACGGGAGCAAGTTCCGCATCCACCCTAGACGACACGGTGGGACTCCCATCCGACTCGGGGTTACCAGCGTCACAAGAGCTGAAAAAGGCTAGTGGGGACATGCTGTTGGTCCGTGTTGGCTTTGAGACGCCTTCAGGTGGATCGTTTAAGTCGGTGGACCGCACTTCTCCCAGCGCCACGGAGGAAAAACGACAATATCGGATGTCGTTCGCAGGAAGCAATACGGTGACGCACGCGGAGCGCCAGTTCTCGGAGTTTGTGTGTGAAAGTTTGACGACGAAGGAGGACGCAAAGGCCATCGGGGGACACTTCCTGGACGCCTTCTGGAAGGTGAAAGACACGATCAAGGAGCTCCAGAACGAGATCGGACGCGCGTGCGGCACAATTGCGTGCGCAGAGAATCTTCTGAACTGGACGCACCCGTGGAAGACGGCCACGGCATTCGCGGTGGTGGCTTTCTTGGCAGTGGTGTTCTCCATTATCCGTGGCCGATGGGTCATCCTGCTCTTCGGCCTCTCGGAGTTCGGCGCCGTCTTCGTGGAGGACGCGCCTCCGAGCAAGCGCGCTCGCAAGATTCTGTGGAACTATCTCTCGTCTATCCCTACGGATCAAGACCTGATCGAAGTGTACAAGCCGGAACGGGAAGTGTACACGAGAGGACGTAAAGCGCTGAAGGAGCAAGAGGAAGAGAACTCTGCCCGACTGCGTCACCACGCACTCTGGACTGGTACAGTCTCGTCCAAGGCGGAGGGAGATCGCAACTACAAGGTGCGTGCTGTATTTTATTCTGGTGTGGCTGGGTGTGCCAGGATTGCATGCCACTTGAGATTCACGATGTTTTGCTTCCGATGCCGCAGAGCTACTATACGGTCTATCGGTCCTACCGATTTCTGCTGTGGAAGCACGAGGAGGACGCCGACATGGGCTCGCAACCGTATCTCCAGCTCATGGTACGTAGAAGCCTTGCTGTCGTATTTATGGCTGTGCTGTTCACATGCTGTCTTGTTGGAATGGCTTTTGCGTGCCTGTGCATGCGAAGTTTGAGGCCCCACAGGCGGTTGTGGACAAGACAGACGAGAAGACGGCCGCTTTCTCCATTTCTGGAATGTCGAACGACGGAAGTGAAGGTAAAATGGAGATAGACTTGTGCATACCGGTACTTTGATTCCGCAACCTGGTACTGCTCGCTGACCGACACTGTATCTATTACTTGTGGCATTTGTAGAGACTCGGATGTTCTCATTCGACTCGCAGGAAAAGAAGGACGAGCTTCTGAACATTGTCCGCCGCAGCTGCGAGGTCTAACAGCGCTCAGCAGGGGACTTGTCGTTGCCACCTGCACAGCGGAGCAGTAACAGTGCCATTTTCGCATGATTCACTTGCTTTGAATCTTTTTACACGTCTTCAGCGGTTATTCCAGCCTAACGCTCGCTCTCTTGTTTGAGTTCATTCTTACCCGTGCTTTTCACTGGAGTCTCAGGCCCTCCAGAACTCCCGCTACACAGTCTTCACCCGCGGAGTGTACGTTGTCGATCGCATCGTGTCCAGTGGCCTTTAACTTGTCGTCTATCTGCTTGATGACACCCTCCACAATCAATCTCCTGCTAGTTCGGTACGTGATGGCAGCACGGAGACGACCAGGCGTATCTGGCTCACACAGCAGTCGCTCGTCGTCCTCGGGTCTGGCTCTTGTCTCCCAGTCCGCCAATGTATCTGCCAGAAGACTGCGCAGCCACATTAGCGCCGCATGCAGCGCCAGCAACTCTGACACCGCGACAGTGGCTGGGTCCTTTTCCTCCTTAGGTGTCGGATCTGCAAGCGCAGCCAGGAACGCAGGCGGGAAGAGCTCATCCAGAGAGGTTTGGCGATCGATACGAATGACGCGGCGCATGAAGCGCAGCTTCCTGCCGCGCGGGCCGGCACGGTCTTTGGCCACTTCCACGTCCACGTAATCCCATTCGTTGTTGGGCAGTGCGAAGCCGTAGTCGAGAAGCAACTGGAAGCTGGAGCGCCGGCCGTACGAGTTGAACACTTCAGCCCCCGCGGCGAAACTTGTGCCGGCGGACGGGAAGAGACGGAAGAGGTTGTTACCACCCACGTCAAAGTCGTACTTGGTGGCCACATTGGTGTGGTTGAGGCAGTCGGCGAAGGGCACGAGCGCTGTCCAGGGCAGTCGCCGCCCGAACGTGCGCGCCTGGATGGTTTTCCACGCGAACGAGAACTTATCGAACGTGTAGACGTTCTCCGGGAATTCGCCCTAGCAGGCATACGCACGCATTGTCACAATAGTATGAGAATATATCGTTCTAGAAGCAGAGCTACACATGCGATAGAGGTCGACACCGTCAGAGGAACTCACAGGATACTTTTGCTCCAGTCTGGTGAACACGCGCCGGAAGTATACGTCAATCTCCGACGAGCGTCGTGCCGCAGCCTCTTCCAGTCGCCTGCACAGGGATAAAGCCGATAAAACACACAGAAAACGGTTGTCAGCGCTCCATTACCCTGGTAGACGCCCATGACAGCGCTCGAATCGAGACGATAGACAGCCATGCACCTGTCTTGCAGCTGGTGACGCTCGGCCTCCGTCCAGTCTTGGATGCTCTCCGGATAGGGCAATATGGCGAGGTACGGGTGGAAGAAAGATCGTTCACCACGCACCATCTCACGCACGAGGAAGAGTGCCAGCACGGGGTCGTCACGAGAAAACACGTCGCGGTTATCCTGCAGCACGGGGCCGAGCTGCGGGTCGCTCCAGCACAACTCCTCCGTGATGAGCAATTTGCGCGGGATGCATAACATCCGCTCGTCCGTGACAATACGAGCCGTGGATGTCACGCCACGCATGCCATTGGGTGTCGTTGCGGGCCATCGCAGCTTGGGGAAGCTCGCGCCGTTGTCCGCCAGCCACTGCTCAGCAGCAAGCGGTGACACCAGAGCAAGAGCCGACGTCGCGTGCGCGTAAGACCCCGCAGTGAGCCCAGACGAGTGGTGGTCCCCGGGAAAACAACGCATGCAGAGGCTAGATGCAGTACCTGCAGGAAGCGCTTCTCGGCAGGCGTAGCGTCCTCTCCCTCGCCCTCGCCCTCGGGGCACTCCGTCGTCTGATCCATGCTGCGGTGGAATTGTGCCTTTTCGCGCGTGCAGTAGCTCCAAACAACACTACTGCCCCAAGTTGTCGTCGGTGTTCGGTGTCAACCACCTCATCAACCACCGACCACACAAACTCCACCTGGAACTAAGCTTACGTGGAAACGAGGCGGAGATGGAAGTGGAGACGACGGCTCCTGCGCCCGCGCCGCCGCCGCTTTTCCACGACCCCCTGCTCCATCCAGAGAAGACGCTGGAGCCCAAGCACCGGCAAAAGGCGAAGGAGCTTATTCAGGTGCATCTGCACTCTAGTAGTCTATGGGTGGACCCGCACATGCTTGTGACTGAGTTGCCACTGCTTTCCGCGTCGACAGAAGCGCAAGATGCCTGGGCACGACGCAGTCGATCAAGACCCCGAATCCAGTGACGGACGTGGAGACCATGGCGTGTTCTTCCAGAGCAGGTGGGACGATGCGCTTTCAGACCCGCACACACGACACCTGCTGCAGCCGTTGTTGGGCATCAAGCAGCGCAGGTTACCTCGGCAGACGTCTAACTGTAGAACAAGCATCGCGCCCCAGGCCACCGCATGTCCTGATCGCGACGGAGAAAGTAACAGCCCAAGCGCGGAGATGCAAACCACCGATAGTCACGCAGCGGAAGCACACGAAGGAGAGGAAGAGAGCGGCGCATCTGAGGGACAATTGGCAATGGAGTATGCGACCGAGTCAGAAATGGACGCGATCCTATGCAAGATGCAGTTCGAGACGAACCAGGACTTGCGGGCGATGGTACATGCGCTCTACTACTGCAGCGGCAACGCAGCCATGGCCACCGCCTTTCTCAAGGGCGAGTCACCGCCGGGCATGTGGTCATCTGAGGACGATCTGCTGCTGGTGACGCTGATGGCAGAGGACTCGAGTCGCTCAGCGGTGGCGGTGGCCATGGCACGTGGGGACTTTGCCTCCATGCAGACGATGCGAGACGCAGACGAGATTGTGGCGCGCATCCACTTCCTGCTGTGACGAAGAGAGGAGGAGGTTACGAGTTTGAAAAATCCCATTTACTCAGATACGTATCAGTTACATCACTCGAAATCCAGACGTTTCCAGACGCTGCTCGTATTCTCGCCAGCTTGCCTTTCGTCTCGACCTCCTCGTAGCAATGGATGCACATCGCTGTCTCCACGGGTCCCTCGCCGCCAGTGAGCCGCACCCAGTCCTTGGACGGTGGGCGCCCACACTTCGGAGCGGGCATGCGCGCCTTGAGCGCTGCAAACTTATTGGCGTCTCGAACGCGTCGCGCCTCCGCGGCAACCAGCTTGGCAACGTCATGGCGTGCGTTAAAGCGCTTCCTCAATGCCTTCCAGCCACCCTCAGGGCGGCAGACGCCGAACTTCTTTGGCAGGCGCGCGACGATGTAGTTCGCGACCTTCGCGAAGGTGTCCAAGTGTGTGGAACGCGTATAAGGACCACACCCCAGGCTTTCTCCAGGAGGTGGTCTCTCATTAGCTGGCCGAGCCAGTTGCACAGGTCCTTTTGGAAGAAGTGCACGCGCTCCATTTCACGCATATCGCACACACCGTCAGGCACGCTCGTAAGCAGCAGGACGTACGAAATGCTAGCGTCCGTCAAACTCGACCTCGATCTTAGGCTCGAGCAGGCGATTCGCGCCGCCCACCTCATAGCGGTTTCACGAGAGCTTTCTGGTCTTTTCGAAGACCACGCCCAAGAGATCCTCGAGAATGAAGGGAGACGAGCTTCTCCAAGTGAAGCCGTTCCGCGGCAGCGCAGGCACGAGGAGAGGCCTTGAGCGACCGCCTTGACAGACACTGGCCCCCAAGTGTGTCCGTTCTTACAGAGGAGTCGGGCAACGGGACCGACCAGCTTGTTCCCCAGGAAGGCGAGTTTCTCCAGCACTAGCGCCTAAACGTAAATTACAGGGTTAAAAAATGGTTTGGGTTTTGGGGTGGTTTGGTCTGGCACGAACGAAGTCTCCGGCATGCCGGTTCTTGAGCTACGGGATCTCCTCTAGACAACACGCGTCGGATCGTCTGAGAAGGTCGTGGAGGCTTGCTGGGCGTCTCGCCGCTCGTACCACCGGTAGAGCCACTCGTAGGTGGTGAGCCCTTGGAAGGCGATGTAGAGATGAAAGCTGGCAAGCACCAGCAAACAAAGCAGCTCCATCAACGGCAGCACTGACAGAGCACAGAGCAGCGCAGCGCGAGACGCGTGGCTGCCCCTGACTTGGCGAGAGCCCAGCAGACGTGATACAGCGTAGCCCGTGATGACCTGCTGCGTGGTCAAGAGCAGGATTGCACAGCTCAGCAGCCCCGCGAAGAGCGGGTAGTTGCGTGCGCCGATACAGGTGTTCAGGTAGACGCAGTGGTGGTCGAAGCCCGCGACGCACTTGCGGCAGCGGCCACAGTACCGAGTGCCAGCGCCAGTTTCGTGTTTGGCGCTGCATGCTTCACACGTGGCCGTTGTGGCGTGAGGCGTGGGCATTGATACGTCTCCGGCGGCGTAGGGCGTCGTGGTGGCGCCACTCATGGTCACTGACAGGGTAGCCTGCGAGTTACTGGCTTCGTGGCACGACTTGACCAGCTGCCCTCGCTCTCGCGGTTGCGCTGCTGGGTCAAACAGCGAGATCTATGGCATGAAAGGCTAGTAAATGAGCTCTCTGGTGGTGAAAGTAGCGCTGGCTGCGCACGCACAGGCGACGACGAAAAGCACGGACATACCACCGCGAAGAGCAGCGTCGTGACGGCCAACTGCACGGCGAAGAGCAGTGCCACGGTGTGTTGCATGTGCGCAGGCATCTCCTGGACGCTTAGTGCGTAGAACACAGCGACGGCTAGCAGCACGATGCTCACCACCTGCGCGCAGCCCACGGTTCGGAATCACGAGAAACTTGTGAAGAGTCCGCAGGGATGGCACGCGCCTCCACTGCTGCAGGTCCCAAACACATACGCACCACGATCTGCGACGGATGCAGCGGCGTCTCGCACCCGTGCTGCCGGAATGAACGCTGTGCTGGTTGCTTCGCTGCTTGCCTCACTGCTGCGGTGCCCGTAGTCGCCGCCATCCTCAGCTCTGCTTTGCCCACTGGGCGACGTCTGACAGCCTTGAAGCCACCGGCGGCTCGTCTTCTTGGCGCTTCCTGTGACGAGTTTGAAAAATCCCATTTACAGTGCTGGCCAAAAGTTAACGAGGTCGAGATTTTTGGCCGAGTATCCACCAATAGGAGGTCTAGAACGCTGAAAATCACTCCATCGGCTCCCAAAATCGTGATTTTGACGCTGGTGGCATTTTTTCCCGCACTTGATTTGAGTAAATGGCTGATCCAGAGTGGGGGACAAAATTGGGGTGGTCAAAAGTATATGAGCTCCTCAAACACCCCGTGTTATTTAGCTCCAAAGCGCGTCGGCGAGCCTGAAAACAGCCTCTAGTACTTGGCTTTTCCTCCTCGCTTCTCGACGACGTCACTGCATCGATCTGGCATCGATCCCACAAGCGCCTGAAGCCTCGAAATGTCAAGACGTGCCCACTCGCGGCGCACCGACGCTGTTAGCTCCTCCACAGTCAAAAAT
>JAADYJ010000109.1:0-38037 GCA_023338205.1 Halophytophthora polymorphica | reverse complement strand
TGTGTGATTCTCGTGCTCCGGTACCGATTTATCTTCCCAAGATTCTTAGCTTTTTTAGTATTTTTTAGCTCGCTAAAAACTCAAATTAACGCCTAAAAATGCCTAAAAACTCTAATTAGTGGTTAATTTCCAAGCCTAGTTGTGTAGAGGCTGGTCATCGCCGTGATGAGGGTTATTTGTATTGGGAGGACTGAGGAACGCTAGGTATCGAATAGAACAGACGTGACACTGCGCGGCCTTGAAAAAAATACCAAAATGGGTGCGCCTGATTCATGCAAACTCAGATGTCCGTGTCGCGCTTTGTGACACCCGCACCAGATTCCACCTTGTTTTGGAAACGGACAGGTCCACTGACTCCATTGCGCGCGCCCATTGGCTGAAACCCCCTTGCCAATCAGACGGCCCGAGGCCAGACGGTCGCTGCATAGAGAGACCAAGTGCCTTTGGAGACCTTGCTTGGCGGTGTCTATGAGTCAAGCAACAGCGAGTTTTCTTACCAAGTCGATGGCCGCGACCTCACGCGCCCCCGCGGCAGCGGCGGCATTGTCGAGTACAACGGCCAGCAGCACAAGGTACGTAGTGGATCCCATGTTGGAGACCACCCCACGACTTGCGGGGTCTGGATGCGGGACGCTATCAAGGATATGGAGGCGGAGGAGGCTGGGGATGATCTCGTTCGCATGGATAGCTAGTGCGATACGTTTGCCAAGATCGCGGCGTTTCTACAAGCCGGCAAGCCCAAACTGGACTGCTGTTGGCGCCCGCCGCTCGCTCGAGAGGGCTATCGCGAACGAGGACCACGCCGCGATGCTCGCGCGGCGCGCAGAAGTGAATGTGCGCAAGTTGAAGCTTCAGCTGGCCAAGAGCAAAAGCCACCTGCAGAAATCGTGGCTGGTACTAACGGGGATCGACGAGGTTGTGCGTGACGCAAAGTGTTGGCCCCTCAGACTTCGACGTTCGCCGTGTCAAGCACCGCCTAGCGCTCTGCATTCCGTGCAATGCTCTCCGTGGCAGCAAGCCTGCAACCCCGATACGGCTTCAGTACACGAGCAAGCACGACGAGCTCCTCCTCAAAGCTGTGGCGGAAGCATCAGGTTGGCCACACGTCAGAGATACTCACGCTGGACCCTGCCTTCACTGGTTATGTCGCCACGATAGGATCGATCCAGCAGAGGTACAGGCGTATGTCTGAAGGTGGTCGCCCATTTTCCACCTAATATATCCCATTGTCAACTGCCATAGCAAGTGCCTTTGGTTTCCAATGGTGAAGGGCCACTTCACGCCACGAAGACTGCGAGAGCAGGCGGGCATGCTAAGCCTTGGCCGTCGGTGAACAAGCCCGTCTGGAGGGGCTCACAAGAGCACCACCGCCTTCTTGCAGCCGAGGGAACACTTGCAGCCGACCATTGGTCACCAAGGTCGTATATGGGCGGCTGAAATGCGGTCGAAGGGTTGCGGCCCGACACCAAGCGCCACCATGCAGCTCTCCATGCCGCTGGATCGGCCCACTGGCCTACGAGTGGCTTGAGGCTGGGTGGCAGAGCCTCACCGCCAGCCAGCTAATCGCTATAGACGCTGTCGTGACGTATGCAGGAGGCGCCGATTGGCCGCGCAATCGCAAGGAAATTGTGCTCCAGCTTCACGCTGTCGGCGGCGACGTTGTGCGCTTCCAGGTGCTCCATTCGTGCATACGAGGACGAAAGAGCCTCGTGCTACGGCCTCGACGTTCGATCGAACCTGCCGTGGGGTGAGGGGGTCGGCAAAATCGCCATGTCCTTCTCGTGAACCTGGGCAAACCGCAACAGACGCCACCATTAAGATCTCAGTCTTGCTGCCCACACACGCATCCCAGCCCAAGCGCGGCGGCAGCGATGAGAAGCACGCGTTGGAGAAAGAATACCTCGTTTATTAAGGCAGTAGTGGCCGTCCGCGCGTCCAAACGACGCGCACCAAGGCCTGCATACTTGCAGATCTTGACGGCGCTCCGCTGCAGCTACGCCAGGAGGCAGAGCGCAAGCGGATCGCTGAACGGGCCACCAACCCAGGAGAGCGCGCCCAGCTACGAGCTACCAGCCGCGAGTTGCAAGCTGCGAGCTGCGCGACAGCATCCGGCACCTTCCGTCGCGCTTAGTTGCGCTTGGGGGCGAAGCGACGCGGGGGCGGCGCACGGCTCTTACGGGCCTCAATAGAGCGGCCACGCACGATGCGCTGGTGGATGGCAGCCTCCACGCAGTAGTAGTTCTTGATGTAGATCTTGGGCAGCGCGTACGACTCGTACACGGAGGACTCCTTCAGGTCACGGATGGCCGACTGGTCCACGATGTTACTGCGCGTACAGCAACAACAACAGGCATTAGCACGGCGCACCGCTGTCATTCCCAAGCCACGCGCCCGCTCGTCCGGTCCGCCGCGTCCACCAGCGCCACGCGCTCTACCGCTCGCTGTCTGTTGCCCGCTGTGGTGCGTCTCCAGCCGCGTTCAAGCCGACGGGCGCGGCGGAGAAGAAGAAGGAAGGGCGGATGCGAACCGCCGACTCCCGACGACGCTACAAGGCCGCGAAAGAGACGGGAAGCGCCACGTACCGGACGACGAAGCGCTTGATAGCCTTGTCCTTGGGGATGAGCTTGGCGGTGGACACGCAGTGCACACGCTTCACGTGGCCGCGGCCCTTCTTGTTGCGTCCGTGGTTTCTGCGCTTCACAGTCATGATTCCTTGGTCCTTTTCTCCAAATTGAGTGCCACACAGACTGTCAGCCGCCCGCCGGCCGCCCGAGGCCCAAGCGCTGGCCGCCACCAACTTCCGCGCCCATACAAACCACCCGTGCGCGCGGGCTGTGCGGCGCTGATTGGGTCCACGCCACGCATTTCAACGAATCAGCGACCGACAAGGGCGTCACTGTTTTATGCCAGAGGCAAGAAGCAGACAGTCACTCGAGCGGGGGACCTCCTCACGCCGCCGAGAGTCGTCCTCCTTCCTTGCCTCCGTGGCGAGCGACGTTGCTGCGTGCCGAGCTAGGTGCAGGAGGCTGGACGGCTGCCTGGCGTGGAGGCGCACGTGGACAACGAAGCGCTTGAAGGGGAGGCAGGTTGTACGTCTGCGTCTGCGCAGCAAACCCAGCGATACGGCTTTGTATTTCGAGTTTCTGGAGGGTACGAGAGGTTCCTTGCACGGGAGTCGGTCGGCGTCCTGGTGCTGCCTTCAGCTTCTCCACGCGGAGCAGCGCGGCGAGGCGCGAGGCGCACGCAACAAGCTGACCAGGCTCGGGAGCGAAGGGGAGCGCAGGCGGCTGGCAGGCGGGGCGCGTGTACAGGTTTACTTCAGGTGCTTCATGATCTGCGGCACCGACTGCAAGCGATGGCAACGGCAGCGGCGCAAGACACAGACACATGGAGAGATTGTCAGCACATACGTAACGACATGCAGCACGACGTCGGCAAGGCCAGAGAACTGCCCGCAGCAGACTGCACCCAAAACGTCAAACGTACGCATTTGTCGATGCAGTGCAGGTAGTCGAAGTACTGGCCGTCGCAGGCGCCCACGCCCTTGGCTGCCACGCGCTCCAGACACGCCTGGTACGCCGTGTAGGCCTGCGTGCACTTGGGCTCGCACGACTTGCGGATCGCGGGCATCACGCACACGGGTTCTTCCTCGTCCTGTTCACGCCCACGCGCAGCATCCAGCGTCACACCACCGCGTCCACGTCAGTCTACCGTCGCGCCGCAGCCAGCCGCAGACAAGCAGAGCCTTCGGGCCCGTCTTTCGCCCACTCGCACACACGCAGAGAGGCTCGAGAGGCGCACCATGTTGAGTGGATTTCGAGCGTCGGCAGGGCTAGCGAGGCGTAAGGTCCGTGATCCGAAGAAATGAACGGCCAAAGCAAGGGGAACCCACCAGAATGGGGCGGCACACTGAAGTAGCGCGAAGGCCTCGCCTCCATGCGCCCGCCCTACCCTCGGTACAAATCCGGTATGCGGTATTGCAGCCTTCCTCTCCCCTCACATGAGGTTTACATCGCCAGTGAGGGCGGCCCAGAGACAAAAAGGTATGTCTTTCAACAGGATAATCCTCCGTCGCTCTCCGCCGCAAGTTTCGCGGCTCCCCCTTCGACTCGCGGGGGGGCGCGTGAAGTAACGTATCCGGCGGCCCGACTTCCTGCTACTTTACGACTGAACCACCCGAACACGGTCGTAAATACCGCTGGCGACAGGTAATTACGCGTTTTGGTGGTGGCTCCAGCCTTCTTACGTCGGCCGAACGAGCGGCCCCCACAGCGCGGCGGCCACACTGAGCAGCTCCGCAGCTTCTTGCTTGTCCGTCACCTCCAGCTCCCGCTCGCCATGCTTTCCCGCAGTGTGCGCGCCATCCGCGCGCTGTCCGTGCGCCCCGCGCAGGCGGCCCAGGCCGCGGGTCTGCACTCGTCTCGCGCCGTCGGCAGCAGCTTCGTGCAGGTACGAGCACGCGGCGACGAGGTGGCGTCACTCGCCTCGACGCTCTGGGCTGGCTTCTGTGTGTGGATGTCTAGCCATCTGCGCGTGTGTCTCTGGGCGTGTGGGGCTCATTGGGATGGCTGTGTGCTGGCTGGGCGAGTAGCACCGCGACACGGAGGACAACAATGCCGACACGCCCTTCGACTTCACGCCGGAGAACTACGAGCGCGTGCACGCGATTCTGGACCGGTACCCGGAGAACTACAAGACGTCGGCCATCATCCCGCTGCTGGACCTGGCGCAGCGCCAGCACGGCGGCTGGCTGCCCCTGGCGGCCATGAACAAGGTGGCACGCATCGTGGGCTCCAAGCCCATGCAGGTCTACGAGGTGGCCACCTTCTACACCATGTTCAACCGCGAGAAGGTGGGCAAGTACTTCATCCAGCTCTGCGGCACCACGCCCTGCATGATCTGCGGCTCGGAGGAGATCAAGAAGGTCATCGAGGACCACCTGGGCATCAAGGAGGGAGGTGCGTCCAATAGCATCCAGCCTCTGCAGCGCTCAGCCGCCTCATCCATGCCGTTCTTGTGGCCATTTGACCCGGATTCCAGAGAAAAACTGACCTTGTTCTCTCCTGCTGTGTGTTGCGGGGACTGCTGCTGCTGCTGCCGCTGCTGTAGACACGACGGAGGACGGCATGTTCACGCTGCGCGAGGTGGAGTGTCTCGGCGCGTGCTCCAACGCGCCCATGGTGCAAATCAACGACGACTTCTACGAGAACCTGACGCCGCAGGCCACGCGCGAGCTGCTGGACGCCTGCAAACGCGACGCGCCGCCGGCCATGAACAAGTGGGGCAGCCTCCCCATGAATGGCCAGCTCTCGTGCGAGGGCCCGCAGGGCAAGACGACGCTCAAGTGGGACAAGACGCCCGGCCCGGGCTTCCGGATGCGCCCGGACAGCGAGCTGCAGCCCAAGGTGGACCCCAAGGACGTCAAGGAGCACATGCTCTACTAAGCGGGTGGCGAGTCGCCTTGGTGGCGCTGGGCTCTTCGTCCTGGTGGTCGCTCACTGGCCGAGCATCTGGGCCATGGAGTTCCGCTGGCTGACCGGGCCATACATGCGCATCAGCCGCCCCAGAAACAACAAATAACACCGAAAAACGAGTAATTGCACCCCACGCGCGCGTCCGTCCAACGACAACTGGCGCTGCTGGCATGTCCAGCACCATGTGACCCCATGTACGTGTCCTCCAGCGTCCTCGCAGGCCGTGTGGCGCTTGCTGAAGCGCCAGTAGCGATGCTTGAAGCTGCCACATCGTCGGTACTTGGTCCCAAAGTTGCTGTATTTCTCGCCACCTTCAGTACTTCTCTCAAGTCTCGAGCATTGCTCACGTACGCCACCACACCCTCCCAGCTCGCGGCCACGGCCAGCGTCGGAGACTCTTAGCCGCCGAGCAGCAGCGACCTGCAGACCCAGAGAGCCGAGGCGCTGACCCAGCCCGTGAGGTTGCCCGCCACGAGGCCAATGGCCGAGATGGTGGCGTAGTCGGACACGGACACGATCTCGCGCTTGGGCTTGGACTGACGCCCAGCGGAAGCGGGCGTGTTGGACGGCAGGTCGCGCGCTGTGGGCTGGTAGCAGTAGTAGACGCCGGCGGCGCCCACGAGCAGAAACTCCCAGCCAAACATCGCGCGGGCCGAGAGAAGGCCGCTGTATGTCCGCGCACAAGAGCCCACGAAGCCCGTGGCGAAGGACAGCAGCATGGGCGCCAGCTGCGCAAAGGTCTCGCCCATGTGCGGCTTGAGTGCCTTGCCGTAGTGGTCGTACATGCGCCGCTTCTCCGGGTCCGACAGCACCTCGTAGGCTGGCATGGCACAAGTGTCAATGCAAACGGGGTGTTCGACGTTGGTTTGGAGAGGGGAATACGGCGAGGAGAGACGCGGCTCGTACCGTCCTTGACGGCCTGGAACTGCTGCGGATCGGCGTTCGGGTTCTTGTCCGGGTGCAGCTTGAGCGCGCGCATGCGGTAGGCGCGTACGATGGCCGACGGACTGCACAAGAAGGCGCGGGCCAGGCTCGTCAACTTGGTGGCGCTGTACGTGGGGCGAGAGAGAAACGCACGTCGCGCGAGACGTACCTGGCGTCCACGGCCACCTCCAGCACGGAGTAGTAGCAGGGCTCCTGCACCTCGTACATGGCGGTGTCTTGGGCGGGCGGGCGTCCCGCTGCCGGAGACAGGAGGGCGTTGAGGGGGGCGAAGCCGGGCGGGAGTTGAGCCTCAATGCGTCTGGAAGCTAATCAACCGTGTCAAGCTCAAAGCAGCGTCTGGTCTGGGCTCAGACTCAGACGCAGATGCGTGCTGTTGGCCAAAACTCCAGCCCGTCTCTATCGAGCTGACCAATCACAGACCTGGTTGGGTGGAGCCTGAGTCACAGGCTGTGTTCCGCCCCTTCCCTTCCGTTTTCCCGATCTGAGTCCAGCTGTACCGCAATCTCCGCACCCGATGTTTCCGCACGTCAGGCTGCGTGAGCTTCCTTCTGTCGCCATCTTTTCCACACGTTGCCCCGACTCGCCACTCGGCGCCCGCCCAGCAGGAAGAAGCCGAACAAGCACGCACCCAGTAGCAGGAAGCGGCGGCGAGAAGCGATCTGT
The DNA here is from genome assembly GCA_023338205.1 of Halophytophthora polymorphica. Lineage (NCBI taxonomy): Eukaryota > Oomycota > Peronosporomycetes > Peronosporales > Peronosporaceae > Halophytophthora > Halophytophthora polymorphica. The sequence continues at coordinate 30,955 of JAADYJ010000109.1, read as the reverse complement.
GTGTGCCCCCATGAGCTTCGCGGACTTCGCCGCTGGCGGCGGCGCCGCCTCCACGTCCATGGCCACGTCCTCCGCGTCGGGCTCGCTGGCGCTGCCCTCGGGCGCCGCGCGGCAGGCCGTCGACAACGCGACGCTCAAGCTGGAGCAGTTCCAGAGGCAGGTGCTGGCCATCAAGCGCGCGGCGGCGACGCCCGCGCCCGCGTCCTCCACCGCCGTGGACGACGACCTGCACGACCGGATACGCTTCGCCTGTCTGCTGCAGGAGGAAATCGCGCGCGCGCTGGCACGGGTGCCTGCGGACGCGAGCAACTCGCTCATCAAGCGCAAGCTCTGCAAGGACTTTGAGGTCATTTCGACGCAGCTGGAGAGCGCCGTCGTGCGCATCTCTGCGCGCGAGCAGGAGGCGCAGAGCTCGCTGGTGGCTGCGCAGCAGCAAGGCGGCGGCGAGGGCGGCAGCGGGCGCATCGTGGCGGAGCACCAGGGCCAAGTGATCGAGTTCGCCGAGCTCGAGAACGAGATCGCGCACAACGAAGCGCTCATTGAGGAGCGCGAGAAGGACATCACCAAGATCCACCAGAGCGTGGCGCAGGTGAACGAGATCTTCCGCGACCTGGCGGCCATCGTGAACGACCAGCAGTCGGCCATTGACGACATTGAGATGCACGTGCACGAGTCCCACCAGCAGACGCAGCACGGGCTCGACGAGGTCAAGAAGGCCTCCGAGATGCAGGGCTACTGCGTCATCCAGTAGCGTCGCTTCCGTGTCGAGACACGGCCCGGGAGCGGAGAGCAAGGGGAGGGAGAGGTAAGAGGTGAGAGCAGACGGTGGAGGGTAAGATAGCAGCAATCGACAGGAGCATGCGTGTGTAGCTCTCATCGCCGTCTTCCTGTGGGTCTTGGGGGCTCTAGAGCCGCTTCTTCCGTGCCAGGAAGCGCGCTCGCGCGGCCGCAATGGCGTCCTCATCCACTTTGGCCGGCTTTGCCTGCTTCTCCTGCTTCTCGGTCGACTGCAGCCCCACCTCCGTCTTGTCTTCTACGTGTGGTAGCGTCCGACCACAGAGCGCAAAGAGCTGCTCGCGGGTGAGACGCCTCGAGTTACGGCTGTAGAGCGCCAGCCAGCGCCGCTCCACGGCCACGACACCGCGCAGGAACGCTCTGCTGGTGGTCACGAGCTCCTGGAAGACGCAGTACTCGGGCGGCGCCGCGAACTGCAGCACTGACAATGGGTGGAGCTGGGCCAACTGCGCCGTCTTGGTGGCATCGCTGTCTTCTCCGTCGTCCAGCAGGCGATACACCGTCTGCGTGGCGCACCGCCGCGCCGCGTTCATGAAGAACCCGGCACAGAGCGCGCGTCGCAGTCGATCCTCCAGCGCCACGCCTCCAGGCTCCCTCTCCAGATCGCTGGACACGTCACCACGTCGAGCCGCCTCCAGTTCGTGCCGTGGCAAAGCATCCACCAAGCCACGGAGCTGCTGGGCCACAGCTCTGGCCGCAGTGAGCGCTCGTAGACGTAGTTGACGCGCCTCGCACCACCGTCCCAGCTCCTGTCGCCCGCCTTTCTCGGCCTCAAAGGCTTCGAGCAGCGCCGCGTACGTGAGTTGGTCGCCCAGGTCGCTCAGTAATCCAGTGTCCCGTAGTGTCCGCATCCGTCTCTCCCAGTCGAGCCCATCCTCCTCGTCCTCCTCTTGGCGACGCTGCTGCTTGTGGACGAAGACGTTCTCCACCGACAGCATGGCGACAACACGCGTCATCTCCCGGCCACAATCCAGACGTAGCGCCTCCGCCAAAGCTCGAGAGAGCTTGGGCTCGAGCGGGAAGGCGGCCATGAGTCGGCCCATGGGCGTCACGTGGCCTGAGGCGACGGCCAAAGCGCCCAACTGCACGAGCTGCTGGAGCGCGTCCAGCAGCGCGGCCTCGTCCGGCGGGTCCAGATACGGGAAGCCTAACACATCTTGCACGCCCAGCAGCTTGAGGTAGAGCACCGTGTTGGCCAGATTCGTGCGCTGGATCTCGGGCACCGTCTCGGGCGCCAGCAGCTCGTAAGACGCCTTGCTGTAGAGGCGGAAGCACTTGCCAGGCGCCGTCCGACCGGCGCGGCCGGCGCGTTGCTGGGCTGAAGCTTGGGACACGGGCACAACCACGAGCGCCTCCATCTGCCGCGTCGGGTCGTACACCTTCTGCTTGGTGAAGCCGCAGTCCACCACGTAGCGCACGCCGTCAACGGTGAGCGCCGACTCGGCGATGGTCGTGGCCACGATGAGTTTCCGCACGCGGTCGACGGGCACTGAGTCGAAAATCTCGCGCTGGCGCAGGCCGGACAAGGCGCCGTACAATGGCAGCACGCGCAGAGTCAAGAGGCTCTTGGGCTCGTCCTGCTGGCTCTGCTGCTCGTGGAGCTGGCGGAGCTGCGCACAGGCGTCCTCGATCTCCTGCTGGCCCGTGAGGAAGACGAGAATGTGGCCCGGTGGCTCCGAGTTGTGCACTTGCAGTGTTGTCTCCACTGCGGCGCGGACGTACGTAGAGATCGGTCCTTTGCGGCCCATGACCTGCTTCTGCTTGGAGTGGAAGATGTCCACGGGGAAGACCCGGCCAGGGATCCGGACCACGGGGCATGGCGTCTTCTTTTCCCTCTTCTTCTTGCTCTTGAGCAAGTTGTGACTGGCGATTGCACGCTCGGACTCACTGAAAAAGGCGGCGAAGCGCTCGGCGTTGAGTGTGGCCGACGTGACCAGCAGTCGGAAGTCTGGGCGCTGGGCCACCACCTGCTTGAGCAGTCCAAAGAGCAGATCCGTGTGGATACTGCGCTCGTGGGCCTCGTCCAGCATCACGACGCTGTAGCGACGCAGCAGCGGGTCTCGGAGACATTCGCGCACCAAGACGCCGTCCGTGAGGAACTTGACGCGGGTGTGGGGCCCACTGCGAGACTCGAAGCGGATGGAGTAGCCCACAAGGCCGTCCCCACCCACGGTAGTGTCCATCTCCTTGGCCACGCGCTGGGCTACGGCCACGGTGGCCACACGACGTGGCTGCGTCACTGCGATGCAGTTTGATGGCCTGGCAGCGCTGTTGGCGCTGGTTCTGCTTGTTGTGTAGGCTCCGCAGGCGTGCAAGTACTGCGGGATCTGCGTGCTCTTGCCCGAGCCAGTCTCGCCCACGCAGATCACCACCTGGTGCTTCTCTAGCGTGTGCAGTAGCTCCTCGCGGTGCTGCGCCGCCGGTAGTAGCGCAGCTTGGCGCTTCAGTTCGGCATGGCTGGCGCTTGGTGGCGTCTTTCTGCGGCTGTGCTCGCCTTTAGACGTCGCTGGGGGTCGCGATCGTGAGCGAGAGCGCGACCGGTGGCGTGGGCACCGGTTTCGATGGCTCTCGTGCCCTTGGTGTCGTGAGGGGGAGCGCGATCGCCGGCGCTTCCTCCCGCACTTGTCTTCCTCCTCCCGGGCCATCGACGCCCAAATGACGGCTCGCGCAGCGCTGGGATGCATTTTCAGCCACTCCCAGGCTGGTAGTGGATGTTTTTAGTCCAATCATCACTCGCTAATAGGTTCATTCGCACCAATAAGAGCGCGCGACTGCTCCAATGAGAAAGGACAGCGATCCAAAGCGTACCCATGTCGGCCTGCCGGGCTGTTGCAAACCTCACGACTGCGCTCTTTCTCTATGTGGCACGAGTAAACTTCCTTGGCGTGGTGTCTCTCTTCCTCTAGGACAGCGGGGAGAGCGGCTCGAGTTGGCGCGACTTGCGCTTCGTGGGCGCCGGAGACTTGAGCGGACTGGCGCCAACCATGGACGACGCTACGCCACTGCTGCTGCTTTTGCTCGCGTCCTGCCGCACCTGCGTGAGCGTAGACTGCCCGCCAACAGACCGCGCGGGGCGTGACGAGTCCTCCGTAGCTCCCTCGGGCGCTGTACCGGGCCGTAGCTTGGGCAGTTCGTCGCCGTTGCCAGGAGAAGTGGCCGTCATGTTGGCGCTGGAGAGCGTGGGCGTGACCGCACGTCGACCTGCGAGCTCGAAGTCCACGTTCACCCGCACCTTGTCCAGCTTGGGGTCGCTCAGTAACTGGAACCAGCCCAACACCGTGTCGTTACTGCAGGTTCGAGGCGCCGCGAGTGCTGTGCGCGTCGCTCCAGATGACGCGGGTGACGCGCCTCGCCGCGTGACGGGGGACGACCCAAACGCCGCCTTGGACTTGGAGCTCTTTCGGCGCGACGCTCCTGCTGCCTCCTCGTCGCTGAAGTCCGAGTACGAGTCTTCGTCCTCGTCGTCCGGCTGCTCGTCGTCTTGAAGACCGGGAGACGCCGAGCCCAGCGCCAAGCCGCTATCCACACGCAGAGGTGACGCACCATTGCCAGCTCCTCCGTGCTCGATCTCAGGCCACGACGACAAGTCTGAGATGAACACTTTCCCCCAGTCTGGCGGCATCCCGCGCTGCTCCACCGCTCGGTTCGACGACCGCAGCAGCGTCACAGGCTCTGCTGCTGCTAGAGGAGGTCGTTGGACCGCGTAGAGACTGCTGGAGACGCTCAGCAGCAGGTCGTGCTGGTGTGGGTCGGCTAGAGCAGCGATAGCAGCCACGATGCCTTCCTGCACCACCTTGTCCACGTGTGGCTCGTCCCACTCGACGGTGCTGACGGCTGCTACCACAGCAGGGTCTGCATTGGGCTGTTGTGGCTGCTGAGGAGGTGCTGGCTGGGCGGACAGCGCCTGCAGTGCCAACGCGCACACGTGGCGCTTGAGCTGCGTGGCGGCCGTGGCGCCCAGTCGCAGCAGCACTTTCACCGCGTCGTTCTTGATAAGCTGGCGCTTGGAGCGTCGCAGTCGCGCCAGGTTGTGCAGCGCCACCACCACGTGCTCCCGTGTTTGCGGAGTTGTGGCCTGAGCCAGCGCCAGGACGATAGGGACCACCGCAGGCTGCGACCCGAGGCGTTGACTGCGAACGTCCTCCGCCGCCTTGCTCGTCGTGTTGGTAGCGCTGCTGATACTGGCCGGAGACGCTGGCGATGCTGGGGTCGACGGCTGTGAACACGCCGGAGGTTCTTGACGCGACAGATTGCGGATGACCACCATGCAATGCAGCGCGAAGGCTTCACCTCGAACACCGATGAGCCCTTTAAACGGTGCACGGCTGTCGCTAGCGTTGGTGGCACACAGCAATGCCAGGGCATCCAACACGCCATCGCGTAACATTCCGTCGTGACAGCGTGCGTTGGCCGTCAGACTGCTCAGTGATGTGACGATGTTCATGCAAGCCGCGTTCTCTTCCGCCAGAGAGCCCGAGCCGTCGATCGCACCACGGGCAATCGCGACCAGAGCACGCACGATGCCGTCCTTCACCAGCCGCTCTTCGTACGAAATGTCCGTGGAGATGCCCGTCGCCTCGTCCGCCGCAGTCGCACTCTCGTCCACGCTCTCGGAGCCAGCGTTGAGCTTGGCCAGCGAGCAGATCATGTCCGTCGCGACACGTAGCGTGGCCGTCTCGGCTTCCATCTCAGCGCTTGCCAGCAGGGCTGCCAGCGTCGGGAGGCCGTTGCACGCGATGAACTTGCGTTGGTTGATTTCCAGCGAGAAGAGGTTGCGCAGTGCGAAGACGCAGGCGCAGATCGTGGCCACGCAGATGGCGGGCGTCGAGGCGTTGGCCGAGCGCGTCTTACTGCCCTTCATGGCGTCGTTGATGACACTCACGACCCCCACAGCCGCGTCTGCAGTCATGAGCTGCACAGCCACCGCCGAGCCGCTGAGGTTGGCGAGCGTCATGGCCGCGTACTTGCGCACGTCGCGGTTCTCCGACTTGAGTTCAGCCACGAGGATCGCGAGCACGTTGCTCTCGTCGCGCACGAGCAGCTCCGCCACGCGGGTTTCCGTGGCGCACGAGAGGTTATAGAGCACGTTGGCCGCGTACAGCTTGGTCTCTGGGTCGCGCACCTTAACGAGGCTCTTGAGTACCCCCAACGCACCTTCCTGCAGCATCTGCAGCTCCACGTGCACCGCCACCGCCTTGGGCTTATCTGTTTCGCCTTCTTCGCTCGTAGCCGCAGTCACACCGGCGCTTCGGGTGAACGCAGGTGGACACTGCGTGCTCGAGAGGTTGCTCAAGATGCCGCAGATCATGCGCTTCATGAGTTTGCTCAGGTCGGCCTGGTACATCTTGGCCAGCACGCGTACAAGCTCCATCTCAAGCAGCTGCGGCGTTTTGCGCGGGTCCAGCGAGATGTTGTAGAGCGCGCGCAGCGCCAACTCGCGGATGGTGTCGCTCTCGAGCCGCGCCAGCTTGAGCAGCGCATAGAGCGCGCCATCCCGCACCAGGCGGTCGCGTGCATCCTCGTGCGTGAGCAGGTTGAAGAGCGCTTTGGCGCAGATGGCCTTGGTCTGCGCGCTATTCACCCGCAGCAACGTGATCACGATAAAGTCGTCCACCGTGGCGTCTCGCCACACACGCGGCAGCGGCCTGCTGTTGACTGGCGCGTGGCGTTCGGCTGCCAAGTTGCACAGTGCGATGGCGGCACACACTTGTGCCTCGTGGATACCCGTGCGCATGACCATGTTGAGTGCCGGCGGGATGTCCGCGTGCTTGGCCAGCAGCCGCAGTCCCTGGGGTACCGCCAGCGCCACCTTGGCGATCGTGAGTGCACAGCGGCGAGCCGTGCGCTGCTGGATGAGCGCCGTGGACTTGGTCAGGCGGGAGTTCTTGGCTGCGGACTGCGTGGCCAGTAGCAGCAGGCAGGCAAAGAAGGCGGGTGCGTCGACGGCGGAGGTCGTGTCGTTGCTGTCCTTAGGAGACGAGCTACCACAGCAGAGTTCGTGCACCTTGAACACGATCTGTGACGCGGCGTACTGCGCCTTGATGATGGTCCGGTCCGTGATGGCATCACGCGGGCGTTGATCGGCGGCTGAGACCGTCAGAAAGTGCTGCAGCGCCTCCAGCACTCCATCACTCAGTAGCGAAGCACGTCGGATTGGGTGGGACGCCAGATGTGCCAACGTGGCTAGACAGTCGAGCCAGAGCGGGTAGATGACGGCAGGTGGCTCGGCCGTCGTGGGCTTCTGCAGCACGCGGACGAGCAGCCCCACGGCGCCTTCGTAGTACAGCGGCTCGTGGTTCTCCGCACGGGACGACAAGTGGTGCAGGAAACTGATGCAGACCCCACAGAGCTCAGCTTGGGTCAAGTTCTTGGACGCGAAGGCCAGCATGGTCGGGATGGCGCCAGCCTGATCTGGACTGTCGTCCTTGTCTGCCTTGTTCGTGGCCTCGGTCAGACGCGTCTTCATACCGGGGTCCTTTGCCAGTCCCAGCATCGCGTACACGCAGGCCTTCTGGATCTGGCGACTGCTGCTGCTGGCGCTGCTTGTCGCCGTGTCTTCGCTACGAATGAGGCCCAGGAAGGCCGGCACGACGCCTGCGTCCACCAATGCCTGGAAGTTGGCAGGGTGCAGCAAGAGGTTGCTCAGCGCCGTGACGCAGTCCAGCTTGAGTCGCATGGCCGCTGTCTGGCTGTCCCCATCAGTGTTCTCAGCGCCACCATCGTCGCTGGAGTGAGAAGACTGGAGTGCGGGCTTCGTGGCTGGCTCTGGAGCGTGCAGTAAGCGCAGGAGAATGGGGACGGCGCCGTCCTGCACGAGCGTAGGACGGCAGCGGTCGTCCAGCGACAAGTTTGCTAGCGCGATCACAATAAACTTCTCCGTGTCTCCATCCACAGGCACCTGCAGCGAGGAGACCAAGTCGGATTGACGACGCTTTTCGCTGCTGCCGGAAGCCGGGCGCTGCTCGTCGTCGCTATCCAGATCGTCGTCGTCGTAGCTGTCGTCTCCCGCCTGTCGAAGAATGCGCAGCAGCTTGGGGATGAAGCCGGCGTTACGCATGCGCACTTGGAGCTTCGGGTTACAGCAGATCGTGGCCACGACGTTGACGCAGTTCTTGCGAATTGTCGTGAGCAGCGGAGCCACCAAAGCCTCGCCTTCCCCGCCATCGTCTACATCGCCCTGCGCCTCCGCCAGAACCTGCCGCAGCGCCGTGGCCACCGTGTCCAGCATGTCCGAGATGATGTTGAGCGCGTTGTTCTTGGAGAGCGGGTCTTGGTTGGTTTTCACGGCCGCCAGGTTGCATAGCGTGCACGAGATGGTCTCCAGCAGCGCCAACTGCTTCCCTGTCGACGCCACAGACACCAGCACTGCCAGAGCGCCCACGGCTCCTTCTTCCACGATCACAGCGCGTGTCGTGGGTAGGATGGACAGGTTCAGCAGCGCCTGCGCACACGTCTTGCGTGTGGCCGTGTCTCCGTGTCTGGCCAACGCCACCAACGCGTTCAGCAACGCGTCACATGTGACGGCTCTGGGCACACCGGAGAGGTTCACGAGCGCCAGCATGCAGAGCAGTTTGACCTCGTTGGGTGCTGCTAAGGGTGACATGACGGTGGTCGCGGCCGTCGTCATGAGCTGCGAGAGTGCGGCGACCACGCCCTCGTGCACCATGGTGAAGTGGTGCGCCTCATCAATCGTGAAGCGCAGCATGGCGCGGGCGCACAGCGCCTTGACCGTGGCGTGCGGCGTGTGCACGAGGTCCAGCAACGCCAGCATGACGCTCTCGTCCATCATCTTGGCGTACAGATCTCGGGTGGCTTGTGGAGGTGCTGATGGAAGCAGCGACGACGCCGACGGACGCGTGTGCGACCTGTTGCTTGGCGTGGCTGGCGCTGGTGGCATAGGTGCGTGGTGCGTGAGGTTGAGGATGGTCGCGGCGGCGTAGAGGCGGATGGCTGGGTCGTCCACCTTGAGCACGCTGTTGATGGTCGCGAGCGCGCCTTCACGCAGCAGTTGTGCCTCGAAGCCCTTGTGGCACGAGATGCTGTAGAGACCTTCCACGCACTTGAGCTTCATCTCCTTGGTCAGCAGCGCCGTGTTGATGCTGCTGAGCACGCTGGAGTTGTTGCTGCTGCTGTACGTCGGGGTGAACGCCGTCGAGGTGTTCTGCAAGCCCATCATCTGGTTCATGGCCGAGGTTTTGGCTTTCTCTTTGTCCTTCTCGCTCGTAACGACGCTAGTACCTGACTGGTTGGCCTTGACCTTGTTCCCTGCGTCTGGTGCAACTCCGAGCAGCAGGTGGTTGAGCGGCGTGGGCGCTGACGCCGACGTTGTCAAGAGCGCGTGGCACGGATTGCAGGCGTCCGAGAAGAAGCGCGACTTGTCAATCCGCGAAAGATAGATCATCCCTTCGTCGTAGTCTCCGCGCTGGTAGAACAGGTCGCCGCCAAAGTTCTTGGGCTTCGTCTTGGCCACTGCCACGGTCTTCTCACGCTCGCTGTCGCCGCCGTTGGGAGCCGCTTCCCCGCCGCCTCCAGTCGTTGTACCAGCGTTCCCACCTCCGAAGAACGTGGTCAAGTCGCGTAATTTTGCCGGACTGGCGCCGCCTTGCGCGTCGTCAGCCGCAGCTAGCGCCTTGCTGCGGTACTTGTCCTGCGCCTCCTGTCGACGGCGCTTGTTGGCCGCCTCGCTCTTGATGTGCTGCAGCAACGCGCGCACGAGGTCGTCCTTGTCTGGGTGGTCGCGCCAGAAGCCACGCTGGCGATGCAACTTCCAGTGCTTCACGAGCTCCTTGAGCTCTTCCAGTCGGATGGGCGAGTTGTGCGGGTCGCGGTTGCGCGGGAAGAGGTTGTACTTGATGAGGTAGACGCGCAGCCCGTCGATCTCCTGGTCGCGCCGCAGCGCCGCCAGCCGCTGCTCCATGTTCACGGCGCATTTCGGCGGGTTGATGGCCATGGCTGTCGCTCCTCACTCGCTCCCGACGAGCCTTCGCTGCGTACTTGGCCACGGGAACGCCGAGCTGCATACACGAGGCTGTGGAACTATTTTCAATCTGCTCCGCTCGGCGTCTCCGTCGCCACCGCCGCCTAAATACACGCGTCCTTGGTCGTTGCGCGGGCTTTTTTAAGCGTCGTGCTCGTGTTCTTGGGGCTTGTAGTTCTGGAAGCACACATCGTGGACTACAGCACCGTCAGTGTTAGTCCGAAAGCAATACGTTAGTCATGGCGGAGAGAGGAAGAATGCATCAAGGCACAGAGGAGCAAGGCGGAGTCGAGGGCTCCGCTACCATAGACAATGCGCAGACTCAATTCTTTCGTGAATCTGTCCTGGCTGGCTGCTCTGCGTTCCAGTATTTGTGGAGCCCTTTACGCCCTCTTTAATGGAAGAACCGGGGGATCTCCTCGTTGAGACCTGAAACCTCTTGGAGCTTGATTTCCATCTCCTTTGTCGTACGGCGACTCGGCGCTCACTGCTGTGCGTCCTTGTGGTGCTTCTTCTTGCGCGGCTTGGGCGATGGCGTGAGATCCACAACGTAGAAAAGCTTCTCCGACATGTGGTAGGAGCGCTTGTCGCCGTCGTCGTACGAGACGAAGTGCTCGTAGGTATCCTCATTGAAGTGCTGCACTGTTCCTTCGTACCACTTGTCCTTGGCCCACTTGACGCGCACACGCTTGCCCACGAGCCGCTGCGGGTTGTCGTCGCTATCGTAGAAGGTTTCGACCGACGCCTCCGGGTCCAAGATGCTGCGAATGCGCGGCAAGAGCTTCGTGATGGAGCGGTCGATGGACTTGATCAGGCCGGAACTCGTCACGCTCACGTTCACCCACGTCGACGTGCTGTTGGGCTTGACCAGCACCGTCTTGCGCTGCTGCAAGTACCCCTCGGCGCCCCGGTGCGCCACCAGCCATTTCTCCATCCAGAGACAACTCATGCGGTTCTCACGCAGCCAGTTCATGACGCCACCGTGGCGCTTGGCCAGCCGCGCAAGCATGTCCATGGACGTCTCTGTGGCCTTGTAGAACCGCTGCTGCGATGCCATGACAGCCAGCAGCTTGGTGAGTCCGTCGTTGAGTCGCTCGGCAGCCAGCGAGTCCCGGATCTTCAACAGCGAATTGAGCGTGCGGAAGTACGGCTTGACGTCATGGTGGTCCTCCAGCTCGATGCCCTGCATGATCTTGTTCATGAACGCCGTCGTGGCCCGGCGACTCTCCCAGCACAGGTGGTTCACAATCTGCTCCAGAGGCTTCGTCTCCTTCGTGTAGTGGTTGGCGCGTTGCGTTAATAGCGTGATGAAGCGCTCACTGAGCAGCACGTCGTGGTCTGCCGGTGTGAGATCCACGTGGTCGTGCGCCATGTTTGGCGGCAGCATGATCGGGTGCTTCTCGTCGGACGCGACATCCATGGCAGGAGGGAGACCACAGCGAATGAGCACCGACAGCAGCTTTAGCACTGTCGCACTCAGGTCGATGCGCTTGAGGATCTGCTTGGGCTTGTGAACCTTCAACTGGGGCTGCAGCAGTGGCTGCGTGTTCCCCAGACCCGTGAGCAGCGCCACAATAGCGCCCACGACGCTGTTTACCGCGAGGAACGAGCCTTCGTTGCGTCCGGTCTGCACAAAGTCGTACATCGTCAGGAAATACTGGCGGTGGTGGTCCACGGGCACTGACAGAAGCGCGGGCATGAGCTGGAGCAGCAAGAACATGAACTCGAAGGACGGTGGCAGCTTGTTTGCGTCGTCAAGACCGCTCTTCGTCTCCGAGTCGGCGGACGCCGATGCGTTCTCGCCTTCCAGCGCGTCCTCTTCGAATTCGACGTTTGATGTCGTTGCCATCGCCTCGGACAGCACGCTCGCCATCACTTCACGCACTTCTCTATGCTCGTTGAACACCAGCAGCTCTAGCAAGAGCGACTCGTTTTTGGCCATGGTAGCGAGGAACCAGCGCGACCCGCCCACGTCCGAGTGGTACAGCACCCGCAGCATGAGGTGCCACTCCAAGACCTTCCCTACTTCTCCGCCTTGCCACAGCGTGCCGAACACGAACTTGGTGGCCATCTGCAGCGCCTCGAACTGCACCTCCACGGGCTCGAAGGTAGGCAAGATGCCCATTCTCTTGGCGCTTTCTTCACCAACGAGGCACGAACGCACCAGATCGAACGTGAACTTGAGGCACCGCGTGTCGTACAGGTACTTCTTCCGCCAGAACAAGCGGTTCTCCATGGCAATAAGCTGTCGAATGGGCTCCGGGGCAATTACTTGTACCACACTTCGCAGGTGGGCCAATCTGTTGGATGCACGCCGCTTGAGTCTCGCGCAGAATGCTGCCACCAGCACAGCCGTCGAGAAGTTGATACACGAAGCGTCCTCGCCGCTGACAACCTGCAGCCCTGGCTGGACCCGGGCGTAGAACAGCATGAAGCTGCTGCGGTTCTTCATCTTGGCCGGCTGAGTAGAGCTGACACCTCCTGAAGATGACAACGTGGAGCTGCACCGAACGCGACCGGTCTCTTCTTCGCCACCGAAGCACTCGTCCGGGATCTGCTCCGGGTCGAAGGGTGTCACCAGCGTGTCGTTGAACTCGTACCACTGGTTCTTGTCGCTCTCCGCTTGCTGCTCCCGAAGGAACGAGTAGTAGTGGCCGGAATGCGCCGTGCCCAAATGCACGACGCTGCCCACCAGTTCGTACTGCGAGTATTCAGGCGCTGTTGTTCTCGAGTCACTAGATGCATCCGACTGTGAACCGTCTGGAATGCTCAGGCGGGGCTCGTGGCCGTTGCTGGATTCCTCTGTAGCCTCCCTCTTCCGCTTCTCCTGCTGTCCTTCCTTGGTGTATGGATACATATCCAGCTCCATGGGGAACTCGAATCGATCGTGAAGCTTGATCTGCTGCATCTTCTCGAAGTCGAACTCGAAGCGCTTCAAGTGGATGATCAGATACCCCGGTAGTTTGGAAATGGAGATCCGCTTGTGCGTTTCTAGCGTCACTTTCTCAGATTCCGCATCGCCCGCAGCGCCATCGTCACCGCTGCCAGCGCCTTCCTCCTTGCTGCCGCTGCCCTTCTCCCACGTGTAGCTCACCTTGTCGCCTTCAGCCCAGCCGTCCAGCGACTCCTTCAGGTTTTTCCGGTCACGAACAGGCACGGAAATGAAGTGGAACGGCTCGAAGCGCTCGCTGTACCGATCGCCTTCTGCCACGAGCTCGTTGCTGAATTCACCACCGAAGAAGGTGTTCAGGAGGTTTTCGTCGCCCGAGTTGATGCCGTTCATTTCCGACTCAATCTGCTGGAAGAAGGACGTGAGGAACTCGCTCGCGTCCTGCTGCACATTCACGTCCACGCTTTCACCGTCCCACGTCTTCATGGCGCGCGTGAATGAACGCGGGTTGTAGTAGGGCTTGGCACTTCCTTCCAGGTGCGCGAACAGCGACTGCAGCTCATACGTGAGGCTTGTGGCTTCTGTTCCGTCGCTGCCACTGCCGCTTGTATCCACCGGAAGACGCAGCACTTGGCGGCGAAACTGCGGCATCATGAAGAAGCTTTGCACCGTCGAGTTTAGATAGCATGTGCAGCCGAGATTTTTGAGCCCCACGTACTTCCCGCGCTGTAGCAGCTGATCCTTGGACGTCTTGGCATTTTTCCGTTTCGAGGAAGACGCCGCTAATGAAATCGCTGTCGCCGGCTCTGGAGGGCGCTCCAAGGAATGCTGGCCCGCCATTTGCACCAGCAGGTATCGCAGTCCGGCGGTGTTGTCCACGGACAGATTTGCCAGGAGCTCAAAGGCGACGCCTCGACAGGAATCACTGCGACACTTGGGCTGCTGCAAGTAGTACTGCGACGACGACGAAGCTGGGTTAAGTGCGCTGTCCGCTCCAGATTCCATGCCACCCGTGCTTGAAGTCGGCTGCTCTACGTTCTTCTTGTGATCCGGCGTTGCAAATAGGCACTGGTGGAATAGCTCCTCCATAATTCCTTCTTTCTCGTGAAGCGTGGATGCCACCACCTCGCGCAAGGTGCGTCCGTCGCACGGCACATCGAGAAGACCATCGGCCAGTACGGCGGGAATCCGCTTCACAATGGCCGACAACGTTGACAGCTGTCCTTGCAGAAGTGTGTCTGCGGCGGGTGCAGCGATCTTCTTGCTCGATAGAGACAGCGAAGATGCCCATCGCTTCGATCCCCCCGTAAGGCTCCGACTGGAAAAGGACATCGAGTTCGCCGGCGCAACGCTTGCGGCTTCGTCCTTGGTCTCGAAGCTCTTGATCCGTCGACACAGCGTGCGGCACGACGGCAGAATCGCAAAGTCCGTGAGGTTCTCAGCACTGGACACGAGCAGTGTGAAGACGTTGTAGTACTCCTCGTCGGACACTGGGCCTTCGTATTCGCCTAGTAGCCGCAGGTAAAAGTTGCAGCACACAAGGCGGTCATCCTGGTGCTTGTTCTTCCCCGTCGCCAGTGCTGCGATTGCATCGGCTGCCTCCTGGCGCACAGACTTGAAGCGATTCTCCACGAGGCAACGCAAGAAGATCTGGCCGTGGGTCAAGTAGCTTTCCAGCAGTGGCAGCGCGTCTTGCTCCGCCACAAGAGCGCACGAGGCCACACATGACAGCAGCCGCGTCATCAAATACGCGTCACTCGGGATGTCGCCCGTGTTATCTGGGTCTTCCACTTGCGGGCGCGCGTATGTCGTCAGCCGAAGAGGCAGAGGAGAAGCTTCACGCTCGTCTCTGCCTAACGACGTCTGGAGCTGCGACACAGCACTGCGTTGGCTTGTGACTTGGAAAACCGTCGCTTCCTGGGAGGCCTCAGCGATGGACTGCAGACTGCTCAGCGTTTCCAGAAGCTGGTGAATCAGGTCTTGCGGGTCTCCCTCCAATGCGTCTCCTTCCTCCTCTGCTAACTTGGCTTCCACCAGCACGAAATGGCGCAGCAGCTTGAGCAACTTGGACAAGCACATGACGGATAGCGTCCCTTGCGCAATGAGCTGCCGCGGACTCGACGACAGCACAAACTTCTCCAGTTGCGATCGTCCGCCGAGCTTCAGAAAAGACTCACTCCAGGTGTTCACCGTGCCGATGAGACCGTCCACCCCATCCGCATCGTTGGCACTGCAATTGTCTCTGTGCATGTCATCGCTGGCCTCTTCGTCGTCGTCGTCGTCGTCGTTCGGGCGACGAGCATCCCCACAAAGAGCGAAATTCTCCACCAGCTCGAGCTGGTACAGCAGCTTGGGAGGACACGCAAGATCCAGAAGCGTGTCCCACTCGAACGAGGCTGTCTTCTTCCGAATGGAGCCGTCGATCGCTAGCACGCTGTTGAGCGTCCGCATCTGCTTCTCCATCACCGGGTCCGAGTCCAGCAGCTTGAGGATCTTCCAGACCTCTTCGGCGATGCCGTCGCGGTACGTCAACAAGTCAAACAGCAGACTCACCCAGCTGCTGGTGCTCGAGATCTCCGTCTTGATGGATTGCCAGTCGCTGTCTGTGCTGTTGTTATTGCCCGCGCTGCCACCGCCAATAGCAGCGGCTCCAACTGACGCTCCGTGGAAGTCCATAATGGGGCGGTTGGTGTGCCCAGAAGTGTCGCTTTCAACCTTCGACAGCAAGACTGCTTCAACGTAGCTGGCTTGTTTCGAGCCGCGACGAGAAGGAGCTGGGGTCGTCTGCGCCGCCGAGCGTCTCCCCGTAGATGCGGGGCCAGGATGGGTCGAATGAGCCGCGAAAACGCGAGCCTTCTCCAGTGTGAACTTTCCGTGGCCTTGGGCTGTCAGCTTGGTCTTGAACGAATTCACGATGCGAACCCGGTCGGCAGAATGTCCCGTGTCTTTCGCAATCCGGTCGCGAAGCTCCGATACGAGCGACGTTCGCCGCAGATTGTACCGAAAAGGCGCAGCCACACGTCCGTCTTGCGTTCGGACGTACACCGTCAGCTCCTCTGGGCCGTCAAAGGTAGTCCCCATTCCCGCGCTGTCATGTGCCTGCACCACGGACTGGTGAAGGAATGTGTTGAGAAGCACGAGCAGTCGAAGGATCTCTCGGGTGCTCGACGAGTCAGTCTTGCTCTGCATCTTGTCCTTCAGTCGCTCCATACAGCCGTTGACGAAATCCGCCCACACCTCGCGTCGCACCAGCTTCGAGCCGACGTGGAGCTGCAGGTAGATCAAATAGTTGATGGCCTGCTGGCTCACAATGTCGTTCTCAGCCCGCAGTGCCACGTCGTACAACGTCTCGAGGCCTTTTAGGTCCATGGCCTCCACCACGAACAGTTCTGTATCGAGCTCTGCGTCACTGGCACCCATGCTTGCGGTCCGTGGCACTACACTTCCGCCTCGTGATGACCCCGTTCCACTGCGTGGCGCCGAGCTTCCAACCAGTGCAGAGCCGCATGATAGCCGTCGCGAACTCGTGTTGACGAATCGGAACAGGCGCTCCAGCGCCCAAAATGCCTCCTTGCCCATGGTCCGCATATCCAAATGGATTCCAGGAGAGGCTGTTGTTGGCGCGGACATCTCCGAGTTGATCAACGCATGGAAAATCTCCCCAGTCACCACTTCAGAGAACGCGGTGTGTCCCGAATATGCCCGGTGGACAAAGTTGTTGGGGTCCGGGACGACCGACGTGAACCACGAGAAGAACACCTCGCGCTCTTCCACGGCATTTGTCGGTCCGTCAAAGCAGCTCCACAGCTCGTTCGTGGACGCGAAAGTCAATTTGAGGTCGGATCTCGTCACGAGGTAACCCAAAAACGACAACCGCTTCTGAATGGCTGCGAGGTGGTCACTGGGGGTGGCGGTCTCCGAGCCGGATCGCACCATGTAGCTCTTGATCTCCTCCACGACGACTGCCACGATGCTGTGCTCGCTGTTCAATTCATTCAGCAGCTCGCTGGACGACGTAGCTGGCTGAGAACTTGCCCTCGATAGCGACAGCGTGGAAGATGACAGTGATGACGAGCCTCCGGCGTGGCCATACCCGTCCACGATTCGCTGGATCAAACTCATGGACGTCTCCACCAGCGTTCCCGTCTTGATGTTCTCCGCGCATTTCTGCAGATAATCGTTCAGTAACTGTTGCTGCTCTTTTCCTGACGTGGTCGAAGACGCTCCAGCTGACAACCACAGCTTTTGGATGCGGTTCAGCGAATCCGCGAGTGCAGTTTCCACTTCCTCCCGCACTGAACCACGCAGTCCCGTGCCTGCGTTGGCGTCTTCACTCGGAATCGCGTCACTCTGCAGGATGGCGTTCCAGAATAGAGTGCAGCCCAAGTTGACGACCTTGTTGAGAACTTCCACGTCCTTCTGCGCACTCGCACTCAGTTTGCTGTGGCTCTTGGTCCCCGCAGCAGCGCTGACGAGAGACGTGAGCGACATCTTAGAGCCGGACGTCTCCGCCTCGAACACGAGCTTGGATGCGATGGCAATAACGCGCTTGATGAAGTGGACAACGAGCTCATCATAGTCCCCTAAAGGCACTTGCGTCAGCAGCATCACGACCACGTCCATGAGGTCCGCGGACAGCACGCTGCAGAGAGAGATCAGGATGTCGAACACTGTCTTCCTCCCGGAGTGTAGCTGGCTTAGCGCGGTCTTCCACAGCAGCACAATGTGCTTCTCCGTGAGCAGGCCATGCGCCGCCACGAATTCGAAAATTTTCTTCGAGCGCTTCAGGATCTCCAGGTGGGTGCCTTCCTGGAGATTATACTTGGCGCAGCACTCCCGGTCCCCTAGGATCACTTGCAGAATGTCCGATGCCGTCAACCATTCCACAAGATACTTGGATCGCAGCCACTTTGTCACTGGCTGGCTTCCAGTTGCAGAAGCCCTCGAAGACTGGACAGCGCTCGCACTTAATGACGTCGTCGTACTGACCGACGACGAGCTGCGCCGCAAGATGAGACTAGCCTTCCTCTGCAGGGTGTCTTTGCGGTGGGCCATCGTAATGAGATCGTTGAGGCGCGAAATCCCCAGCAGCCGCTGCCCCAAGTACGGGCAGCAGATGAACTTTTTGGAGAGGTCCAAGTGAAAAATCTCGATCGCCTCGGCGAACTCCACGTCGCAGGACGCGTTCGAGCTCTCAGAGCTGGTGGACTCGTCCAGGTCTGGCTCCATGCCGCTGCCTCCGAGCAGCACGCCGTCGCGACAGAGAACGTCCAAGATGCCCACGATCTGATCGATGACGCCGTCGTCGTCCTTCAGCTCCTCTCCGCTCATGCGTCGCAGCCGAGCGAACGTCGCGTTCAAAAAGTCCCGGAAAAAGTCCTCGACCTGGATGTCCGTCGTCGAGCGGCGCCGACTTGAGGACGAGCTTCTCCGTCGTTTCTGCTGGGCCAGACACGGCTTTGCTTGATTCAAAAGTGAGCAATAGAGCACCACCTCCGTCAGCTCAATGTCAGTGCGCGCGAGCCGCTGTAGGATCACGCGAAAGCCGCCAGCTTGCACGAACAGGTCCACGTTGTCGATAAAGTAGAACGACCGGCACGGGTGGCGGGTTGGGATGGTTGCCAGCGCCTCCGGGCTCACTAGGTACGACGTGTACACGAGTCTCTGGTACTTGGCCGCCAAGTAACTCCCCGGGTACTTGAGGTAGAAGTACATGCAGGAGCTGTGACCGTTCAGGAGCATGCGCAGCAGCGAGAGCATGTGCAGCATCACGTCCTCTGCGTCGTGGCCCAGCATGCAGGCCACGAGGTTCTTGAGCACGTGCTGGTGGAAGGCGTTCATCTCTTCCGCCAGATCGCTCGATACAAATGCGCACAGCAGCGACTTCTCGATGAACGGGATGAGGTAACGCGGCAGATACGTCTCCTGCTTGCTGCGGTCGTAGAAGAACTGGTCGAACTGCTCCCGCGCCGTCTGTAGGTCCTTCATCCCCACGCTCCACGTGCTGCCTTGCTTGCGTGGATACGGGTACGCTGGGGACATGTACAAGTTCGTGTGCGTCGCCAACTTGGCCACGCGGTTACGACACGTAGCGCGCGATAAGAACTCGTCGCGTCCTTTCCGCCACGTCGGGATATGCACCCGGATCTCGGTAGCCGTGTGGTGCGTGATCTGTGCGACGCTCCACTTATTGGTCGACAGGTCCTTCACGTCGATCCAATTGCCGGCCTTCTGGCTCAGAATTGACCACTTTGAGCCCGAAAAGTCCTCGCTTCCGAGCCGGCGGAAGCACAGGTACGTACGCAGTTCCTCTGGGAAAAAGGCAGGCAACGAACACAAATCAGGACAAACTTTGAGTCAAGACACAAAGCCCCGCTGCACAGAAAGCAGAGGAGCGCGTGGGACGTACTGCCGCCGCTGTCCGTGCTGAGAATGGGCTCTCCCACGCGCTCAAAGCCATTCGGGACGTCCTTGAGGTCCCGCACGACGCAAATCTCCTTGAGCGGCATGGGCCGAGACGTGGACGATGACGGCGACGACGGCTCCTCCACCTGCGCGTTCTGGTACCATAGGAACATGCTCTTCTGTCGGTCGATGGACTTATCCAGCTTTGTCCACGCCGCTTCCCCCTCGCCCTCCAGCTCCTCCCCGCCGATCCGCAGCTGCACGATGGCCCGCGCGTTTGTGGGCGAAGCGCTTCCGCTGTTGTCTGGCGCGGCGGCGTCTGTACTTGCCCCCGCCGTGAGCTTCTTGTACCAGAGGAAGGTGCTGGGCGTGATCTCGGCCGCCGCGCCCTCGGCGGTCGTCACGCGGTGGAAACCGCCCCCCGCGGCCAGCGCGTTGCCGTAGGTGACCTCCAGCGCGCCAATGTACTCATAGTGCATGCTGGCGCCTGCCCCGCGGCGGCTAGTGGTGCGTTCTCGCCTGTTTTCCCCCCTTGCTCTTGCCTGCGCCTAGCCAAAGCTTCGCTTCGCTTTTCTCTTTTGCGGCGGGTGTTTCCTGGGGCGTGGTCCGAGCCTGGTTCAATGTCTGGCAGCCGAGTCGAAAAGATGGCGCCATATGGGGACGAAAAAGACAGGTCACGGTCGGATGCTTGGGGCGATCATTTGCAGTCGCAGAGACTTGCGTCCAACTTGACCCGCCCCCAATTGTGCCACGAATGTTGAACTCATGTCACGGTGGGGACGATCTCGTCCGTCCACAGCGCCACCTCGACTCCCATCCCAGCGTCACACGCAAAGCGAGATCGACTCGGAGCGGCCAGCAGCAAGCAGCTCTTCCGAGAGAAGCGCGTCGGCCGGTCGCGAGGGTCCAGGGCGCCACCGCACGCACCGCCGTTCGCAGTCCACGTGGGCACGCGGCTGATCTATAGCGGAGCTCCATGGGAGGCAGCAACGGCGACGGCCTGCCGTTCGTTTCCACGCGACGCCGAAGCGATGACGACCATGACGAGGATAAGAAGGGACGGCGGCTGCCCCCCGGGCGCCTACGCGGCTGGCTGGCGTACATGCGCGCGGGATTCAGCGCCTTCTTCTCGCGCCTCCTGCTGGCTCGAGTCGGCGCGCGGTCCGCGTGGCGCTGGCTGGCTCTGCTTCTCCTGACAGCACTTGTGCTGCTGGCCGCGTCGTCCGTGCTCGTGCTGGAGGTGGTGGGCCAACTGCGCTTCCGCGGGTACTTTGTGCCGCCGCGCACACACAACGGCCAGCTGGGCTTCTACCACGAGATGGACGTGGACATGCAGAGTCTGCGCGACGCCACGGGCAAACCGCACGGGAAGCTCTTCCCGGCCGGCGCGTCCAGTGCGCGGGAGGTGAAGGCATGGATGGCGGAGCGCCGGCGACACACGAACGGGCGCAAGTTCCTCGTGGGCTGCACGGCCGACTGGCGCGGCTACGTGCTGCGGTCCTTCCTGTCGCTCTTTGAGGAGCTCAAGAGCGAGCACGGGTGGGAAGACCTGGACACGACGCGAGACCCGACGAGCACCATCTACCACATGGACCGCAAGCGCGCGCCCAGTGTGCTGCTCTTCTGCCTCAACTCGTTCCACTACCCCATGGCGCTCTTGCAGCAGTACAGCCACTACTTCCGCGAGCTGCGCGCCCTGGGCACGGTCGTGGCCGTCTGGAACGACGATCTGCACTACTACGACCAGTTCGACCCCGTGACACTACGCGACGACATCTTGACCAAGGTGGACGTGCTGCTGGGCACGTACACGTACCTCATGGACGACTACTTTGCCTCCGTGACGAGCTCGGTGAGCGCACGAGACCTCCCCATGACGGTCTGGCTCCCGCATTCCTCTGGCCCGGACTTTGTGAGTGCGTCCTTCAATGACTTCCCCATCAACAAGATCCTGCTCTCGGGCAAGCTGGGCTCCAACTGGTACCCGCTGCGCCACTGGCTCGGCGGCTTCCAGGCGGAACATGGCGACGTCATGGACCTGTACCAGCACTCGGGCTACTACGTGGCCGACAACCAGTCGGCCATCTACGCGTCATATTTGCGCGCCTACCGCACGGGCATCACCACGACACTGCTCTTCCAGTACGTCATCGCCAAGCTCTTTGAGATCCCGTCCACGGGCGCGTTGCTGGCCGTGAACCGCGACGTGGCGCCGCTCTTGGAGGCCTTGGGGCTGCATGAAGGCGAGCACTACGTGGGCTATGACCGTACGGACCCGGAAGCAGTGGTCTGGTGGCTGAGCGACCCGAAGAACCGCGCTGAGATCGACCGCATTCGGCTGGCCGGCATGCGGGCCGTGCGCGCGCAGCACCAGGTGAGCAACCGTGTGGGCGCGCTCGAGCTCTTCCTCACGGAGGGCGAAGCCGTGTACACGTATCCGCCCACGTTGCGGCTCACGAGTCCGTGTCCGTCGCGCGCGCTGCCTGACGCAGGCGCGTGTCAGCGGCGCTACAACCGCGAGGCGCTGTACAAGTGCGACCGCTGGCTCTGCGGCTTCCACTCGCTGCTGCCGTAGCCCGCGCCGGCCACAGAGAGCGCCAGCACCCCAGCACCAGCATCTCCATCGCTGCAAAGTTGTCTAGAGGACCAAGAACGTATTGCCTTACGAATCCGGACGTTCGCGCTAGCTGACTTCTTTTCGACCAATCACATCCACTACTTACCTCAACGTCTCTGTGCTACTGGTTGAAAACCCCGCCGAAATCGTCCGGCAGGCTGCCCGACGTTCTCCCCCGTTAATCACCAAACACTTTGGACGCCAAGCAGCACGGCGATGCCGCTGCAGTCGCTCACGCGCGAGCTGGCGGAGCAGATCGCGGCCGACTTCCCGGCGCTGCAGAGCCTCAACCTGGCGCGCAATGCGCTGCGCGACGTGCGCCACCTGCAGCGGCTGCCGCGCTCGCTGGCGCAGCTCGACCTCAGCAGCAACGGACTCGCCACTTTGCCCGACGAGCTGGGGCTCTGGCTGCCGCGCCTGACGCTGCTCCGCGTCCGCGGCAACGCGCTCGAGTCGCTGCGCGCGCTGTCTCGCTGTGCGCGGCTGCAGTCGCTGGACGTCGGCGCCAACCGCGTGACGCTGGTCAGCGAGCTGCGCTTCCTGCAGCCGCTGGCGCAGCTTCGCCATCTCCAGCTGGACGACAACCCGCTCACTTGTACGGCGGGGTATCGACGCGAGGTGCTGGCCATGCTACCGCAGCTCGAGTCCCTGGACGGACAGGCGTTCACTGCGGCCGAGCGACTGTACGCCAAGCTGCAGCTCCAGACGCGCGTGGTGCGGCCTGCGGCCTCGGACGCGGGCGTGAGCTCGAGTCCGAGCGACGAAGCGGCTCTGTCGCCCACGCGTCTGCTAACGCCTGCGAGTCTGCAAAGCCAGTCGTCCGGACGCCAGGAGACGGCGCCCTTGGCCCAGCCGCCTCTGACCGCGTCGCGGCTTCGCGTGGACGCCAGGAGCGACCTCGTTGAGCCCACGACGCAGTGGGAGGACGACGGTGGACACGCCCGACTTGGAGACTCCACCTCGCGCTCCGCAGTCGTCAACGCCTTGTCAGACGCCAGACCCGACGCCGAGACGCGAGAGACGCTGCTGGGGAGCCGAGTCGCCGCGCTGGAGGCCATGCTCAAGCTCCAGGACGCCACGATCCGCCAGGCGTTAGCTCGGTTCGGAGCCCATACTGGAGCTCAGCCCCACGCTTCTACCGACTCGGAGCTGCGATGGACCTGCAAGGACGACGGAGACACCGTCGTGGTCACTGCAGAAGCCGCCGCGGCCGTGTACACTCGGCTGCTGGCTGCTTGGCGGGAGAAATGCGTGGCGCTGCTGGTGCAGACGCGGACGGGCGAGCTGGCGGACGAGCGGCGCAGACTCCAGCGACGGCAGCAGCAAGCGCAGACGGACGAGAGACTCGCTCGGTGCGAGGAGCAGAGCGAGCTCTGGCGCCAGCGCGCCGCGGATCTCGAGGCCCAGCGCGACTTGGAGGCTGTGGACGCGCGGGAGCAGCGGCACAAGCGCGCGCAGGCGGACGCCAAGGCCGTCCAGGCCGTGCGAGCTATGGCCGCTGAGCGCGAGAAGCTCCAGCGGCTGGCTGAGGGCGTCGCGAGGTTCACGGGAGGCGTCATGCGGGAGAAAGCCGAGCAACTCCGCCGCGGAGCTGCTCGACTGGACGCCATGGAGCGCAGGCTGCTGCTGGCCACGGAGCGCGTGGAGACGGCGGCGACGCTCGTGACGCACCGCGAGGCTCGAGTGCGCAACACTGAGGCGGCAGTGGAGGCGGAGAGACGCATGTGGACGCACCGACTGCAGCAGCGACGTCGCAGTCCAACGGACGAGCTGCAGCACGAGGTCGCGGAGGATAAAGCGACGGCAGGACCAGCCACGGACGGGAAAGTGCTGCGTCCCGCGACGGAGACGGCGCTCCGAGCGCTCTTCCATCGGCTGGACGTCTACGAGACGGGGCTGGTGAGCACGACGTCGTTGGTCCAGGCGCTTCGACTTGGAGACGCCGGCGTGTTGCGAGCTGTGGGCGGCCCCAAGAAGCTGGCGAGGCTCGTGACGCACGTGGAGGCCGCGATCCGCAAGCTCTCGCTGGGCGGCGGCTCCAAGTCGCTCACCTGGGGCGAGTTCCTGCTCTTCTTCATCCCGGACAGCTCCGTGTCGCTCTCTGCTTCGCTGGGAGGTGGAGGAGACGACGGCGCGGCACTGGAGACGTCGGACGCTGGCTGCACGCTCTGCTCGGCTGTGGGCGACGGCTGTGCACCGTCTTGGCCGCTGGCTTGGGGTGGAGCGGACGATCACGGGCCTGAGCAAGCACAAGACGGTCAGGAGGAGGCGAACGGTGTCCACAGGGCGAGACGGAAGCTCCAGGCGTTGGGCGCGGCGGAGCTGCTGCAGCAGGTGCTGGCGCTGCGTTGGGACCGCGATCAACTGCGTCGGCGAGTGCTGCAGGACGCGCATGAGCTCCGAGGTCGCGTGCTGAGTGTGCGACGCGAGTGGGAGGCCAAGACGGAGGAGCTGGTGCGTCAGAAGGACTCGCTGCAACGAGCGCTGGACGAGCGGGACGCGGCTCTGCTGGCCACGCAACAACGACGACAAGAGGCCGAGCGAGCCCGGGACGAAGCGCAGCTGGACGTGCAGAGTCTGCGTGACCAGCTCACGGCGGCTCAGCAGGAGGCCTCTCAACGTGAACACAAACTGGTAGCGGAGACGGACGACCGGGTTCGACGTGAGCACGAGTTGTGGCAGAGCGAGCTGCAGGACGCGCGACTGGCCCACACGCTGCTGCAGACCGACCACAGCAAGCAGCAGACGCTCGTTCGGCAGCTGGAACGCGAGCTGGCCAAGCAAAAGGAGGCGCTGCTGGCCCACGAGTCGGAGCGCGTGGCCAGTCTCGAGGACAAGGTCCGTCGCCGAGACGCCGAGCTGGCCAAGCTGCGACGGGAGCGGAACGTCATCCTGGGCTCCTTGCGCGAGCAGGAGCGCAAGCTGGTGGAGCGAGCTGCTGTGGCACCCACAGAGTCCGTCGCCACGCAGACACGACTGGAGCTACGCACCGTGGGGTCGCAGACGGTGGCCGTTCTTCCGCTTGCGTCTACAGAATCACAAGAGAGAAGAGGTGAGCGTCAAGACGCCCCCGGGCTGCGCATGAGTCTCGACGAGATCGCGACGCCAGCAGCTCCAGAGCCGCCACACTTGTCGACTCAAGCCGTGAACCTGCGACTCCAGAAGTTGCAGTCCCTCACCGAGGACCTGCTGGCCGACTGAGGCTCCTGGAAGACCTGGTAAAGGCAGTGTATGATACAGCAAGGCCAGCGTCGGGGGCTGTGAGGCAGGGTCTGGCCTACACGACGTAGTTCTTCCCCGAGATGGTCGTGTGCGAGGCGTCCTTCTTCTTGGGTCGACGCAGCGCCGCCACCTGCGGCAGCGAGACGCTGGGAGACAGCTTGGCTTGGCTCTTTGCCCACGAGTAGAACATGACCCCGCTCACGACGATGAGCGTGGCCACGCCGCGCTTCGTGTCGAAGCACTGCGACTCCTGCTGGCTGCAGTAGAGCGCCGAGCTGAGGGCGAAGACGCACACGGCGCGCAGACTCTGCATGATGCCCGTGGTCACGGCGCCGCTCGAGCGCAGCACCTCAAAGTACGTGAGTCCGTGGGCCAGCTGGGAGAGCGTGTAGGCCACCAGCGCCGCCAGGATCTGCGCCGACTTGCCCTGCGCCTCCGCAATGGGCGCCGTGATCAGTGCGTCCCAGTGTGGGAGCACAAAGAGGCTCTGGTAGACGGCGATGATGCCCACACAGGCCGTGCCGATCTTGAGACAGAGCTCCTTGGGCTGCGGCCGCTCCTTGAGCTTGAGCGTGTACTCGCCCGTGACGTAATTGCCGCCATAGAAGGCGGCGCCCACGAGAGTGTTGAAGCAGCCCATGAGCACCAGCGTGTTGTTCCCTGTAGCACAATCCAATGGTCGAACACGTAGTGACTCGTTAGTGATGGCCGCGTCTTTCGCGAATGGATAGTGACGCGTGGTAGAGTCCACGTACGGCCGCTGCTGGACTCGCCGAGCGCGCTGAAGGCGAGGCCGAAGGTCACCAGGGCGATGCCGACCCATTCTTCCTGTAGATGGAGGTAGTGAGGCCCGCAGCACAACAAGTAGTGCGGGTTAGTGGCCGTGAGGATGTCCGTACAACGGTCAAGATGGGGCGAGGAGAGACAACGCACCTTGGAGACGACCTTCTTGAGGATGAAGCGCGACATGAGCGCCGACCAGCAGATCACGGACGAGTACACGACCTGGAAAAGGCCACTGCCCGCCATGGAGAGCCCCAGGTTGGAGAAGATGCAGCCGGCAAAGTCGAGCACCACCGACACGCCTACGCACAGCTGCACCGTCGAGAAGGACGAGGCCGCGGGCGGGAGCGGAAGCGCCTGCTCCGTCTTCTTGATGTCCTGGCTGACCTTCGCGTTCTCCGTCTGGTTCTCCACATCCGTCACGCCCGTCGGCCGGCGCGTGAGCTCCATGGACTCGGCCAGAAGTGGCATGGCCGGCTCCACCTCCTCTTCCGGCGCGCGTGTGACGTTCACAGCAGGCGCCAACGGCTCGTCCGCGACCGGATCGCTCCGCGCATCGGGCTTGTCCGCGCTGCTGCCGCCTTCGTCGCTCATGGCCGGTAGCAGCCCCACCAGCATCATGCCGAGATAGTTGCAGAGCGGCAGTAGCATGGCCTTCTGGTCGCCCGCGCCCTGGTAGAAGACGAACTGCGCCACGCAGGTGGAGAACACGCCCGTGGCCAGGAACACCAGCTGCACTGCCAGCTTCCGCACCAGCGCCGCCTTCTCCGTCGCGGCCGCGGCCGCGGCGCCGGGCGTGAGCGCTACGGGCAGCTTCATCGTCGTTGCCGCCATGTTTCACCTGCTCAAACTGTGGGGAAAGCCGGACTGGGTGCTGCTTTCCCAGGAAAGCTAGGCAGAGGCTGCATTCTGTGTCTAACGCCCAGAACCCAGTGCAAAATCCAGCTGGAAAGGAAATACCCACGCAATGGCAGCAGCATTCACACATGTTTGGGCTGTGTGTTTCGTTCCAGGCGTGCAAAAACACAAGGGTTCAGAACGGGTTAAACTTCGAGCTGACGAGCGCACGACCAGAGCTGGTCGCCAAACACGGCAAAACCGAGTTCCCGCGTTGCAGTCGCTCGCCTCCGCCACGACAAGCAGGACGGCGAGCTGCCTTCCTTACCTTCTGCTCTTCCGGCATGGCTCAGCAACAACCAACACTAGCCTGCATCAACTCCGTCCCAACTTCATCTTAGCGGCTAAAAGCGTATGTACATGTACGCACACTCACAAATAAAGATTTCAGGTAACGCGAATCCATTCATAGCAACACGCGGTTGTTGCGGTGGTCCGAGCGAGCCTCAAGGCTCATTTTCTCCCCGGCAAGCTAGCTCCATGTCTCCCGGTCTTCCTTGTCTAGGCCGTGTAGCCCTCGTAGGTGGGGTAGACGGCGTAGTCCCACTCGACGCTGTTCTGGAGCAGATCGTAGTCGAAGCCATCGGCGCCGGCGCTCACGTAGAGGAACTTGGTGACGGGCACCGTGGCAAAGTAGGAGAAGGTGGTGTTGGCCGGCACGAAGAGCACGTCGCCCTGGATGAGCATGGCGGCCTCGTCGCCCACCTCCACGGACAGCTGGCCCTCCTCGAGCTGGAAGGCCAGAGACTGCTTGGGCGAAATGGTGTTGGCCGTCTCGTTGCTGCCCTTGGCCGACATGGTGATGGTGCCCATGGTGAAGTTGCCGCCGCTCTGCGGGCCCTTCTGCACGGGCGCCAGCAGCTTGTAGCCGTTCTCGAAGTTGAGGTACTTCTGCGCGTAGTTCTTGGCCACGAAGAAGGGCGTGTGGCCGTCCTCCGCCAGCTCGTTGGACCCGTTGTGCCAGTTGCCGCTGCCGGCCGTGCCGTTCACGGCGTCGCGGCGCGTCTCCCACTCCAGCTCCGCGTACACGTCGAAGGCCTCCAGCGCCGAGATGGTGTCGGGGTTCGTGCCGGCCGACGTCTCCGTGTGCGACGGCACGAAGGACGCCAGCGTGCTCGAGTTGTAGTACGAGTCGCGCAGCGCCACGAAGAGCTTCTCAAAACCGCCCGGCTGGATCACGCCCGTCATCTGCGTGTCTGGGTCCAGGACCTGGAACGTGTGGTACGTGTTGTGCGGCACGGCGCCATAGTCGCCCTGCGTGAGCACGCGCGTGTATTCCTCAGAGGTGGTGGAGTCGTTGGACTGCGCCCAGAGCTGGAAGCGGCCGCGCGAGCAGTAGAAGTTTTCATAGTGCGTCAGGTGGATGTGCGGCAGCACGCCCAGACTGTCCGACTGCGGCGCGTTGGTCTGCAGCAGCGAAAAGGCGCCGCCCGACGACGGGCCCGTCACAGAGAAGCGGTAGATCTGGTCGCCGATCGCCACGGCCTCGCCCATGTTCTTGGGCAGCACGTACGCCCGCGGCTCCTCGGGCGCCGTGTCCACAACGAGCGACGCGGAGCTGAGCGCCGCCATGCTGGCGGACAGTCCGACGAGAAAGGCACAGATCTTCATGGTGAAGGAGAGGACTGGAAGACTTGAGCGCTGGAGAGGCGAATGCGAAGTGAACTCTCACCAACGGGAGGAGAGCTCAAAGGAGGGGCTGCTTCAGTTTTGGGGAACGAGTATTATTGCTGCACGTTCAACAGCAATCCGATCGCTGATGCTGATTATGGTCGGCCGGGCGCTGACGTTGCTTTCCACCAATCGCGCAGCGTCTGGACGGATTGAGCCGGATCCATCCATCATCGGATTACGCGCGAACCAGTCACACCGGAAGTTTATGCTAATTGTGTGGCCGAATAAATTTCCAAGGGAATGTATTTTCACGGTACTTATTCTACTGCCACCGTTTTGTATTAATGCCACCATCTGGATGGTAATTACGTAGTCCATCTGCTACTGTTTATGCTGCTGTCCATGGCCAGTATTCATCAACCACGAGCAGGAACTGCAGGCGAGCAGCTCGTGGAGGCCGACAGCAAGCTAAGTATGCAACGGCCCAAGCCAAGGCCCCGAGCCAACACTGGGTCTGCAAATGGTCTCACTGCGACATAATAGGAAGCTCGCGGTTCTCTGCGTCGTGATCGAAACGCTACGAAGGTTCCAATAACCCATCAGGTAGTACAGCGCACCCGCAGTGCGTGGAGTGCGATGCTTGGCAGCACAGGCCCTGGTAGAGATCGACCTAGGTCACCATGAACGGTTGGCGGATTGACATCTTCGTGCATATAAGTCTCTAATCGACGGTGCTAAAGCGCCAATCAGCTCAGCCGAGTTAATGTTGTGCTTGGCAGCGAAGTTAATTTACGGTGACTTGTACACTTTTGCGATGTAGTTTTTCAACGTTCCGGATCCGCCCGCTTGGGTCAGTGTACCTGTGCGTTTCAGGACGTTCAGCCAACCAGGAGTGCCCCCTAAGAAGGTCTGGGGTGATCTATCCCAATCTGTACTGCCAATCCATTGTGCTCAAATAAGTTTGGGGGGGGGCGAAGCCCCCCTTATTAAAGTTGTCAAGTTGAGGTTACGTTACCCCTTTTTACTGCTCCAGTTTCTAAAAACGGTTAGGGTTGATATCTATCGAAAACCTCCCGGGAGCTCAAAATGCAGAATTTTCCCTGGATTTAGTGACGTTAGAGTTGCACTCTCCTGAACATTAAACAGAAAGAGGAGTATTCCACCTTGAGAGAATTAGTTAACAGCTTCTAAACTCAGGGTGATTTTTTGGCCTGGTACTGAGCGATGCTTCAAACAGAAGAGCTCAAAATTGAGATAAAACCGTACGTTTTATAGGAAAATTAGTTAAAACGTGTACCTACCCTCTGGAGAGCCCTTTGTAAGGAGAATACTGACTCTGATTTACGACCAAAGCCGAGGTAATCGGGGCTGATGAGGCCAGTGGATTCTTGAAGTTGGTATGTAAAAAAGATTAACGAGGCTGAGCGAGGGCTGTAAGTAGGGTGGTCCACGCGAGAAAGAGTACTGATTTTGTGTTTGGCTTGTGTTAAATGCAGACTCTGCCAGGCGATACCTTCCCGGAAGATCAATAGAACTCAACGAAACACGCACCCTTTGCGAACTTGGCTAGCCAGCAAGCTAAGTGCTCTTACGGCCCAATCTCAAATGCGGACTCAGCCCGAGACCAGAGAATCCAGCAGTGCAGCATTCGAAGCGAGCTCCGCACAACAGCGGCAAACACCACGGTGAAACCGAAGATGCAGAGTCTGTATGGCAAGTGTGAACACAGCAACCAAGCGCCCTTGCCAACAGACCACAATAACTTTCTGAAATGGCTATAGTAGACACAAGGTAACATAGAGGCCGCACACAGTCGCTCAAAGAGGTGGGGGGTGGGGGGCGACGCCGGAAACTCTGAAGTCATAGTTTGCGGCGACGCCTCCCTTGGCAACGCTTGCGGGCCTTCAGCGAGCTGTGTTGTTCAACTAGTTATTTTCATTATCCCGTCTCCATTGTCCTGTCCAATGGCAATAGCTGCTTCGTGTTATCACGGAGCCCCCAGAGATGCCCAAGGGCAAAGAGAGCGAGTTTCACCTCGTGTTGACGATCAAAAGCAACTTGGTGTCATTTTCAAGGTGACTTTCTTCATTAAAGTCGCCCTGTGCTCCTACCACCTTCACGACTACTAAATATGGTTTGATTGCCTACAGGCGATATGTTCTTCTTCTCCGTGCCTTCTACTCCGTGCAGAAGTGCTGCAACCACTGGAATAAGGACATGGCGTGGTTGAACGAGGACTTGACACTAGCACCAGGCATTGCTGTGGATTTCTTTAGCTACGAGCTCTTCTCGAGCACCTCGAAGTCCCAGCCAAGCCCAACACGCATCCGCCAGTCGAATCAGGAGTGTGCTGACTCTACCATCGTACGCACGACCGCCGCAACGCTGCAAACACGATTTGCGCTACGATCTGGCCGTGCATCCATCACTTTGGAGGAGATTGTGGGCTACGTGGCCAGGGATCGAATGCTAAACGACGCCGTCATCAACTTCACGATGGCGATGCTGTGCGAGGATAGAGACGGCTGCGCCGCTCTCAACTCTTTCTGCGTGGAGACATCGTTCCCGAAGCCCCACATGCACAACCGCCGCCTATCCGAAATGCACTGGGTTTTTCTGCCCGTGTTTCTGGCCAAGTCCCACTGGGGCTTGATTAGCGTATTGGTGAGCCACAACACCGATTTGGAGACCGGAAATCTGAATCCCACTCTCACTGTGCACTACTACGAGTCAATGTGTGGCACGATGCACCGGA
>JAADYJ010000108.1:0-38299 GCA_023338205.1 Halophytophthora polymorphica | reverse complement strand
TGGCAATGTACCTCATTTTGAAACCGAACCGAGTTGATGGCTACATCCCGATCAGTCGAGAGCTACCGTCGCCGACGCAGGCCGTCGTGGCCGTGCAGCCGCCGTGCCAGCATGCGCGCGTTCTGTATGAGCACAGCGTTGGCTGGTGCGTCCACTCGAGTCTCTCTTGCCAAGTCTACGAAGGTTTTGAGCATCGAGGGCGGTGCGTTGACGTCAAGTCTGCGTGCGTTCTCGGCAAAGGCGGCGCGTACCGCCTCGTTGCTCACCTGCCGCTTGGCGGCCCGTAGGAATTTACGCTCGACATCGTTCAGTTCGTTGGCTGGGGTGGCCGCTTGGTTCCCTGCGCTCAGCAGTCGACGCTGCGCTGCGAAGCGCTTCTGGTCCTCAAGCTGCTTCATCCCAGCGTGTCGCCAGACCCGCAGCAGCATGGCCGAGGCGGTCATGGCCACGATGCTGGTCCAGCCAAAGTAGATGAGGTTGAGTGAGCGGGAGCTGCTTTGCTCCGCGTGCTGCAGGCGGTGGATGGCACCCAGAGAGGCCCAGCAGCCTGATGCGTACACGCCGCACTTGATGTACTTGATGTACCAGAGCGAGCAGCTACGCATGGCCATCATGAGCCCAAGTAGCACGGCGTTACCCAGAAGACCCAGCCCCGCCAACCACATGGGGTTGAACGGGAAGAATGACTGCGCCGTGGCGGCGGCGGCCTTGACCAGCTGCGACACGAGCAGCAGCACCGGTGCGTACTTGATGTCCAGCGTCTCGCGCTGGAAGAGCACCTGGCTCATGCCATGTGCCAGCAGCCCCACGGGCACGAAGAAAGTGATGCCCCAGAAGCCCAGCAGTGCGTACCACCTATGCGCTGTCGTCCAGCACTCGACGCTCTGGTGTGTAATGAGGAATGGCGCGGGTGGCGGGTCATTCAAGCACACGTGGAAAAGCTGGCCGTATGGGCCCGAGCAGTCCACGCACGCCAGGAAGGAGAAGAAGGTCGAGATGGTCCCCATGTAGAGGAAACCGTGCACAAAAGCCGGAATGTCCTTGGTCAATAGGCGGTCCAGCAGCGCGCTCGTCTCCTGGAACCCATTGGCGCACTTGAGCAGCATGAACCACGCGACGAGCAGCACCAGGATGCCCAGTGCCTGCAGCTCCGAGACCTGCGAAACGCCAAACTGGGTGAATCCAAGCCGACCGAGCCACTGCACAAAGATCGGAAGCTGCTCCGACTCGCTCCACTCGATGGAAGAGTCGAAGGCCAGCGAGTTGAGCTGCACCATCTCCACGACGATGGCTGCCATGGCCATCACGTTCTGGTAGTACCGCGACACGGGGCGCAACCGCAGGCGCGACTGTGCCAGGAGCACGAAGCGGTCTTTGAACACGCGAAAGCACATGAGTATTGCACCAGAGACGCAAGGTTAGTAAGGTTAGCAAGCCACACACAGCAATTCGGTGGCGAGAGAGCGCAGTTGGCACGTACTGCGCGCAATCAGTACGATGGAGATCACGGCCAAGACGAAGACGGAGATGCCGTAGCCGTAGACGATCTGCGTCATGAACACGTTTCGTTTCGAAGCGACGGAAGCTTCTCCAGCATCGGTATCGGCCTCGAACTCGATGTGGAAGGGGAGCCACTGCGTGATCAGGACGCTAAGCGCAGTACCGACGATAAAATAGCGCTGCTGTTGCCATATTCGGAGCCCCAGTGTCCCACTGGAGGTCATCCAGACACGCAAAATTTCCATTAAAGCCTTCCTCGCGTGGTGCAAGAGGTAAAACTCATCGCGCTCGTGTGGGTTGTCAAAGGCGCTTGCCAGCATTGGGTCGTGCATGTCTTCCAGTAGATTTTCTCGCCTCCAGAATGCAATCAGCAGCACAAGACGGGCCGCCAATATACGGATTGTGATGAAGACGGTCTCGACGATGCTCCTGCTGTTGTCCTCCCGATACGCTGCCGCCCGCCCGAGCTTCGCCTGCCACCAGCGGCGGCGATTTCGTCTCTGTTGCTTCTTTGCCTCGTTGTCTCTACGAAGCCGTGCCACTGCTGCCTTCTCAGAAAGCGGATTATTGCTGGAGATACCATCGCATACGGCGAGCACCGCTTTCGTGAGCGCCACTTTGGAAGCCAAAGCGGAGGCTCCGACCCCAACGATTCCGGTCGCTGCAGTGTCGCCTTCCATGATACTTCCGGCCACTATTCGCTGGCGGAATGGCAAGCGGAAGATGCTGAAGCGAGGCGGGGAAGGTTCGGGGCCCGCTTGAGACTTGGGCGTTAACTCCAACGCGCGGTCGCTCTGGCCATGGGGTGAGTCCCGCCACGGACTCAATGTCTGAAGCGACGACCGCTGCCGCTTCATGCGATGGTAGCCTTCAAGTACTAGTTGTCGTTTGATACTGTCGCCTCGCACGAACCGCTGAACCTGTTGGTAGAGGTGGAGCAAGCGGATGCGCTGCACTGGTCGCACTAATAAGCGCCAGAGGTTCACCTTGCATTTGCCGCGCACGACAAGGGGCAAGCGCGTGAAGCTCATGTCGCCTTCTTGCGCGAGCAAACCGAGTTTGGAGACGAGTTCGTCACTCTCGCTTGTACCTTGAACGTCGTGGAAGAACTCAGCCAACTCCTCAATGTCGAGTTTTTCAACCCCTGTATCGTCGAGCTCAAAGGCGTTGTTCAGCAACTCCACCGCGGGGTTCTCTCCAGAGTGCGGGTCCTTCAGTGCGGAGCAGTGCAGTAGCTGCTTCATACGCTTGGCAGGAATCGACTCGAGCCCCAAGTGATCCAGCAGTAACTCCAGCGAACAGAATGGGAACGGCGACAAGTGTTGCGTTAACCCTTCGCCCCATTGTGTGCCTTCACGCTGGGATTGTCCTTCGTCCTGAAATGTAGTGTTGGTGTTGCCCGAGCGAGCGGTCCCGTCTTCTTCAGACCGTAGGCGATATGGGCTCCCAGGTCCGTTGGAAGTTTGACGCACTTCTTGTGCGGCTCGTCTGGACCATATCAACATCCACCACTTCACCAAGAGCGCTCGCATGGCTCGCATTGGATGGCGGGTGACGCTCCATATCCGCCTCAGCTTGTCCTTAATGCGTCCCATCAAGCTGCGGGTCTCCTTCATTCTCTCCATGAACTCTTCAAGGTCTTCTGTACCCATGATGCGCCTCCACATGTATTCCATTGCCGTAAGCGCTCTGGTGAGACTCTCCATGGCCTCGGGGGATTCCAGCAACGCGCCTAGCGCTGCTGAGACGGGCGCATCTAACTTCTGTAACCGCTCGCGGATGACCTTGGCCTGTTCCACAACACCAAAGCCGTTGGCAGCTACCACTCGGAGCTCGTTTCGATTCGTCACGCGCTTGAGGAGGCTATGTAGATTGCTAAGGAAGAGCAGCACCGACTGTGGACGTGAGTGGGCGTACGTCCGCTCCATCTTGCGCAGAAAAGCCGGTAGTTCCAAGATGAGCACGCGGCACTGGCGCGATAACTCGCTGTAGTACTTCGCGTCCAGCTCGTGCAGGCCACAACAGAGTAACCCCGCCATTTCCTCCAGCAAAAGAAGCCATTCATAGAAGGCAGTAAACTCAGCATTTCTCAAATCCCCGAGTTTCCGAGTGCTAAGACGCTGGATCAAAAATCTCCTGCTGCTGGTGGTAGTGCGATCATGCTGATCCTTCTGACCGGCTCGCCGCAAACCACGAGCCGTGGTATCAATGTAGAAATCCAGAATAATGCTCGCCATGGCGTGGCAAGCTGTGAGTACTCGCGCATTGTTCGTCGCGGTACGGAGAGCGGCTGTCACCGCCTTCTTTCGGTTGGCCTTGAGTGCTGCCACGACCTCGACGTGTTCTTCTGCAAACGAGACGAGCTCACGAAGTTCCGTCTCCAGAACCACATCTTCGGCAGGCAAGGAGTCTTGCGTTGTCGAGATTCGTCGGCTGTCGGGTGCTACGTCGCTTTCGCTTAGACGTCCACGGCTTTGAAGGCGGTACAGTGTCTTATTGGACCCGCCAGCAGACGGAAACTGCCACAGCTGGCCGACGCGAGAAAGAAGGTGGTCTCGGTCGAAGCGCTGCAAGATGACACTACACTGAGGAGGGATCACACCTTTGCGCACGCCCGCGCGGATGCTGGCGTAGTACGTACGGCGTAGTGTGTTCAAGTCGCTCTGAAAGTCGTACTGGGTCAGCACAAGACAGCGTTGCAAACCGGAGAGGCACTGATCCGGGATCCACGCGCGGCGTCCAACAGGGCTGCTGTCCTGTACCCCCTCTTGAATCCCCGCTCGACCAGGACCTAACCAGGCATCTAAGAGCTGGAGGACGTGCTGTTCGAATTTAACTCGACTGGGGAGTTTTTCAGCGAGAGCCGACGTTGTAGCTGCTGCAAGGCGATCGAAGCTGCCAAATGTGTCTCCACCGCCGTCTGGGCTGGCTTCCGTCACGTCGTGCTTCGTGTGTCGTCCGAGGAAAAGCAGCAACGTCTCGACCAACGTGAGGCCATTTTGACGCATTTGGGAACCCACCAGGAGCACTTCCAGTTGATTTGCGCTACGTGATTCACTGTTGGCAGCAATTGCGCCCATCAGACCATCGCACAAGAAAGCGCTCGCGAGGACCAAGTGCTCAGCTGCATCTCGCGGGAAATTCACTCTCCACGAGCGTTGCGCGAAGATTTCAAACCCGATCCGCGAGTACAGACGTAGGCCATCTGCACGGGCGGTGAGAGATTGACGCGAGGCTGAGCAGCGCGCCAACTTGAGGATGACTCTGCCAGCGAAGCACAATAACTCTCCTCGTGAAATCTCGTCGTCCTCAGGGATTGTTTTGCAGCCGGCCTCAAATACCTCGAGTAGCAGTCGGAGCGCGTGTGGCGCGGCGAAAGCTTGGCAGTGTAGAATATTGACGCGAGTCGCCAAGGCCACTAAACTGAAGAAAGAGGAGTATGTACTGTGCTTCGGGTACAACTGAGAGCATAAGTAGAGAAGCACGTCAGCGTTCTCCATGAACAGCACGTTGAGGCAGTTGGGAGTGAGATCTGGAACTTCGACAGATGCAACCCACTCCACCAATGCTGTGAGAAAATCAAAGTGCCTCCTCATCTCAACTCCAAATCGAGTCGGTGTACCATTGCCATCGTTTTTCTGCTGCCGTTGAAGAAATGGCAAGCGCCCAGTAATGAGCGGGGCTTGGCGGAGCCCTTGCACGAGACGCAAGATCGGCAACACGTTGGTTTGGAAGAAACTGAGGGTTGGTTTACTGCGAAACCACGCCGCCAACGCATCAAGACAGACGAGGTCCATTGTTCCATCCGCCCTGCATCTCACCGACGCCGTCAACACTATCCGAACCTGGGAAGGAAGGTCCACAGTCGGGTCACTAAAGATCGAGGCATTCTTGCAGAATTCGGCAACAATGGCTGTCAAATCATGTGCAAGTTTTGGAGGCAGAGTGTCGATCCCTCTCCTCAATAATCGGGACAGTACACCTGTTTCGGACGGAGACAACATATCGTTGCTAGTTCCAAGGATATCTGAAAAACACAGTGTCACGCCGTCGCGATTGAAGGTCTTCGTCTGTGGTAGGGCCTCTGGCTCACCTAGTGCATACTCGAATTGCTTACCATCCAGCAACCAGCGCCGTTTGCTTCCAGCAAGAGAGGCGACGATTTGGCAACGTATCAGCACTTCAGTACGCTCGGCTAAGAAACTAAAGGTGGTTTTGGATCTCGTGCCAGCGAGCAGCGCCGCGTGTTCGAACTCCCGAACACCCTCTCCTTCGTAGTTAATGGTCTCCACGCGCAGCTTCACGCTGACTGACTTCGGCAATTCATTTGTTTCAGAGCTTTCGTTGTGGTTGATTTGCACGGTCATGGTTACATGTACGCGTCGGAGCATGATTGACGAAGCCTCATGAGTACGGATCATTGGCAATACGCGTGGTCGCTGCCGTACAGATCCCCAATTCTCACGGGTCGTTTTGATCGGACTAGGAGCACCCGTTCCCACGAAGAGAAAGTGAGCGAGTTGCTCCTGAACACTTGGTGCAAACCTGAACAGCGAGGCGTTTATGCCTGCAGCAGTGTGGCTGGTGCTGGACTTAGCAGCGAGACACCGGAGAATCGAAGCAGACAAAAGTTGTAGCTCGGGGCTCTCCAGCCAAGCCCCAAGGCACGACAGGAGCCGTGGATCACCTACCAGTAGCTCTTTGATCGATCCATGCAAAGCGAGGGTCTGCAGTAGTTGTGTCGCAGCGCGCTGTTCTGCCGCAGACGACGTGCTTTCGACAATACTTAGCAGGATCTGCATCTTTCTCGGCTCTGTAAACACTTCCACGGATGAGGTGTGCGGGAGATTCAGTGAGCACAACAACTGCACGAGGTCAAGCGCACGACAGCGGAGAAGTGATTCTGCAACGACGATCTCGTTGTCGTTTGTGGTGTCACCAGAGCCCTCCAAAAGTACCTCAGTGGCTGTACGTCGCTGACATAGGGCGACAAGCGCATGGAGGACTAATGCGTGTTCCTGCTCCTCCTCATCACCGTTCACACTGTTGTAAATGACCGCATGAAAATTTACGACGAGATAGAGTAGTAGCTCTAAGACATTTGCCGCCAGCTCCTCGTGAAGAACGCGATTCTCGGGCTGGCGCTGCCCACTATCAAAACTGGTATCGTGAGCTATGTCATCCCCAGTGCTCGGCTTTAAATCTGGCAGCGCGCTCAGCAACGCCAAGTTCACCGAATAGAATCGCAGCCAGCGGATCAAGAGCACGAACCCCGACGGAAAACGACTGGGCGGGGACATCTCAAACAACTCTTGATCGTCGATATCAGCCAGGAACACTAAACTCCGATATCCGTTGGGTCGTGAGGGATCAAATCTGCAAATGTATCGCACCAAGTTGTCCTCATCATCGGGGTTTTCACTCTCTTCGGAACCCTCGTCATCGAAAGCACCGCACAATGTTTCATTTCCGTTAGCAGGACACCGAATCGCAGCGCTCAACGCCATTGATGCTGCATGTGCCACTCGCCAATGCGACGATGCCAATCCTACAAAAACTTCTTGCAAAAGCTCACAGTCTGTTTCCAACGCATCCCCGAACTTCTCGTCCGACGCACAGAAACGCACCAGCTCCAACGACAACGTCGCGGCTTCGACATGTCGAAAAGACTGCAATGAACTCGGAAGGAAGGACTCCAAGTCCGTGGTCGCAAAGTCCACCGCTCGGAGTTGCTGTAGCGCCGGATCCTCCGTATCATACATACTCTTCTGGAGCGCAGCGGTGAAGAGATCTAATAGAGGACAACAGTCAAGTGTCTCCCGCGAGTGGATCAATGCAGAGACGCCACCCTCGAGTGTGCAGATCTTGCGCAGCACTTTAAGTACACGAATTAGAGCCTCAATGTCGCCCTCTGTAAGCAAAATCATGTCTGACAATGCCTGCAATCTCACATTTTGCATCGTGAGCGCTATATTGGACCGATCAGACAGGTCAAGATTGCACGCCTTCCGAATGCTCTCCAACGACTCTCTGTTCAGGGCAACAAGTTGGAGGATCTCCATCGCCCTTTGTTTAGTCGCACTGGGCCCGGTTATTGCTGTCACAGTCCGAACGCAGAGTTCCGCGAGGGTGTTGGATGTCAAAGGATGACCCGCCCGAAAGAACTGCGCGTGGTCAGTATCATCCGTTACTCGGAACACCGTTGTGAGAAGCACAAAGAGTGCTGCATTCCCAGAGAGCTCTAACGTATCATCGCTTGACAATTGGTGCTGCAGCGCAACGAAATCCTCCAAGAATTGGAGCTCCATAATTCGGACAGCCACCAAGCGAGTCTCGCAAAGCTGTGTGAGTAGAGAACACCACAATGCGCGCAGCGTGTCGCTACCTTTCTCCACCTTCTTCGGGTTTGTACGGCATTCCCACCACAGAGCGTCGACAAGGTCAAAGTTCATGGAAGTTTGAACAAACTCCAGGAATGGGGTTCCCGAATGGCTTTGTAGCAGATGCAGGACCATTTCCAAAATGTCACGACGCAGTGGTTCGTGCTCTGTTGTAGCAAGCATCCGTATTAAAACACGCCAGAAAGGTTGGAATCCCTGTACCCCGGGGAGCAGCTCATTCTGTTCATTGGATGCAACGACGTGGAAAACGACTTGACTTAGAACGCGGGTGTTTCGGTTGTGAATACAATTGCTCGCACGCAGTGCAGCTTGGCTCATCCATAGCGAAAAACACACCTCTGCAAGCTGATCCCCAATGTTTGGCTTCATCTCTATCAACGGGGCCAACTTGATCAGGTTTGCTAGTTTTAGCACCTGAAGCTGCGTTGGTACGGGCAGCTTCACGCCTTGATCCAAGGTCGTGCCATCGTCCGGATTAAGTTGTGGCAAGAGAGACACAATTTCCGACGCCCCTGACTCAACCGTCTGCATCGACGTCTCGAGTGTTATCCACAATGCATCGAGTTGTATCCGTAATTCTGGGGATGCATCACTCATGCTCTTGAAAGTGATGGGGTTGCACACATTCAGCAAAACGTTCAAAGCTTCATGCGCAATCACCCGGTGTGTATCCAGTGAACTCCCCCGGTCTTCACCGTAGAATTCCTGTGATAAGACTGCGCGTACCAAGCTGAGCAATTCCACCCAATGATCATCACTGCTTTCAAGCACCGAAGACCCTAGCCAGGTGCGGAAACCTTCTCCCAGACCCTCCGCCAGTGTCGGAAAAAGAGTCAAGAGTAATATCTGGTGGTCGCCTTCTAGTGTAACAAGGTGGTCATATCGATACAGCAAGCGCTGAATTAGTACGGAATCCTGGTGTCCCGTAACCCTCAAAACCGAATCCAGCAGTCGCTTCTGTAATACACACCAAGGGTGCCCCAAGCCTCGCACAACAAGAAGTGTCTCCACAATTTCCGTGTCATTTTTTACGCGCTCGGCTATCAGATTCGATGTGACCAAGTCTTCCAGCGCTTGCCCTGCCAGTACTGCGACGGTATCGCGGTGTACATTGCATTGTTCATCACGCGGTTCGTACCATTCGATAGCTCCCGCAATCCCAAGCAAGAAAATCACGATTGGTTGCCCACGTGCATCCCAATCGCGCGCAACGCACTGTACCAAGCTTGTCTGCGCACCGGACGTGCAGCATAGGATTTCCAGAGCCTCCACCAGAAGCTTCAGCCGAGACGATATCGATTCGTTCAAAAGTAAAGTTGCCACTAGTTCCCACGCTTCGTCGATCACGTGGCTATCAACCCCCGATGGGCAGTTTCCCACGATTCGGAGAACCAAAAAGAGTGTCTGAGGCAGGTCCGACTCTAGCACCGCATTGTGTGCTTGCAGCGAAAGTCGGATATTGCTCAGTGACTGGAGTTGGTGGGGAAGAGCCGCATAGGTGGCGTTGGCGAAGGAGAACTCGATGATGGCGTTGAA
Source organism: Halophytophthora polymorphica (assembly GCA_023338205.1). Classification (NCBI taxonomy): domain Eukaryota; phylum Oomycota; class Peronosporomycetes; order Peronosporales; family Peronosporaceae; genus Halophytophthora; species Halophytophthora polymorphica. The sequence goes on along the minus strand of JAADYJ010000108.1, from coordinate 28,862 downwards.
GAGTAGCAGGGCAGCTGACCATAGGTCCGAATCTCGCTGCAATCTATCACCAACTCCCCTCTCCACAATAGTCAAAAGCATCTTCATCAAATCTCCTTGGTTGCGTTCGCGCAGCGCTACAACCTCTTCGCAAGCGCCGACATTGGACGCGATGTACGCCGTCAGTGCTCTCACGATCTGCATATACATACAAAAACAAAATCTGTCAGGGATCTATCACTACTGTATATGCAGCTCTGAAAACTCGACGCACCTCATTTTTTAAGCCTGGAGGGGCTTCGGGCAGTAATTGGACGCAAAATAACAGCAAGCGCTCCTTCCTAGCTGCTTGACGATACGCTCGTATCACTGGTGAGTGCATGTTGTCTGACCGAAGACTTCTTCTATCCGCGCTACTCAGCAGAATCGTCACCAAACGAAGGCAATCAGTCTGCACGTCCATCCACAAAGCGGAATTTCCGCGCTCACCTAACAGCGTAACCGCTGCTGGGAACAGTGTTTGGTACATCTTTGAATGGAAGAAACTGGAGCTGGACAGGATTGCAAGGCACGTCGGAGACTCGCATAGGTGCAGCACAAATCTTAGAGCTTCGTAGCCAACTCCGAAATCAAGGAGGCTTTCCGTCTGGGGGCTTGCCTCGCTGTCGTCTGCACTCCACTCCAGTGACGAGAAGAGGGACGGACTGACGCAGGCTGCAGCGATTTCCACTGTCTCGGATCTCATTTGCAGACCCCCATTGACCAGCGCTGTCAATAATGCCCCCACCACATCTAACAATTGCTGTTGCGCTTCGGCAAACCAGCATTGAATTTTGCGGGTCGACGCAAGGTCGGCCAGAACCCCCAGCAAGTTGCCTCTGGCACGCTTGGAAATGGGCTGTAAGCGGATGAGTTCGTTCGCCAATGAAATCAACGTGGTATGCTCTTCTACTCCACCTCTCGAATACTCCGAAGCGCTATCACTGCTGGTAGGTCGCATTTGAGCATAAATAATGAGCCAAGTAAGGCGAAGTGCATAGCACACGATCTCATCGCTAGTCGAGTTCGCCGGGCGGCAGATTTGGACCAGTACCACCACTTGAAAGTGAGAAAGCCACTGCTTCTCTCTGACTCGCATTTCTTCTGAGTGTTCGCGGCCTTCCCACTGTTCAACTGCGAAGCAGAGAAATTGAAGCCATGCACTGGCGAGCTGCTCATCCCAATCACTGGAGCTTAGCAAGTGGAATATATGGCTGATCACCCTCACAAAGTCAGGGTGGAGGCAAAGCACTAGGTCAATATCAGCGTGCTTCGTCAGTACTGTCGCAATCGCTACAGCTGTCGCCTCAAGCGTTTTGGCTACGCACAACAGGCGATCCATTTTCCTGGAGTTCTGGAGGGCCAACGCTGCAATAGCTCGAGCGTCTGGACCTCTAAAGACAATCCACCGGAAAATGTGTCGAACAAGTTGGTTTTCACTATCCGGAATGGACAGGGCAACTGTCCATAGCTCGTCGCGGAAAAGCTGGTCCGACACGAGCAGAGCCAGGAGACCCATAGAGTCTCGAAGCAATCTTCCTAGTTTCAAGTTCTCGTTGGAATCAGCGTACCAATTTGAAAGGTGGCTGAGCCCCGCAGTTAGAACTTGCACATTCTTACCACCAAAGACTTCGACAGGGTCAAGGTTGGCATTTGTGAGCACGCCGCACAAATATACCACGACTGATTGCCAGGCGGCCACTCTCTGCTCACTTGGTGCTTCTGTGGCAGACGTCAGCGACGATAGCGTTGTGAGCGCCAGAGTCGCAATTTCCTTTTTGCAAAACGTTTCAAATTGTCTGGAGGCAGATTGAAGCACTCGAATGCACGAGAAGGTCGCCTCAATTAAGCAAATGTCAGTCGCTTCCCCCTGACCCAACAATATGCCCAGTTGATTGATATTGCTCCACGTGATGGCAAGCAGACTTGTGTCGCTACCACCATCCCCACTTCGCAGATCAATTGCCGCTGCAATGCTGCAGTTCCCCGGGTCGTTGTCGCACATGCTGCTGATGCAGCGCAAGATAGTCTGGCGACTCCCAGAAAACGCATTCACCCTTTGGAGAAGTGTCGACAAAATCCCGAAGCGGGACTCGATAAGACAGCGGAATTCCTTGTCTAACGTCTCGAGGACGTCGCTCGTACAGATCAAATACAAAAAGTCGCAGTAGATCTCCAGGACTGCAGGATACCCGAGCTCGAAACAATAACAGACGCCTGATGCCACCAATTTGAGGACTCCATCAAATGCATTTGAGCCAGTAATGACGAAATCCCATATTTCCTCTCGGAGTCCGCCGTCGGAGCATAAATGGACAAGCAGGCGGAGCAGATTGGTGCAGTCTCCACCGTTGACTTTTACAAGAGCTGTCGCCACCTGAAGGTGTAAGCTCAAATCACGACTGCACTGTAGCAAAAAATCTGGCCGATGGTGTATGGCACTGTTGAGGTGCCCTGCAGCAACTTCGGCAGCTCGTCTCTGGTCAGTGTTAGTGGTCTGCAGCAGATGATAGCAGCTCCGTAGATAAGCAGGCGTCCAGAGTTTCTCCAACAATCTCCACATTTTGGGAAAATTATTCGCTATGTTAGACTGGATAGCAAAAAACTTCTGAAGAATTTCCGTGTGGCCTTGCCAAAGACATGGTTTGAAGCGCCTGACAAATTCCACGACCACACCAAAGTATTTGTCGGTTTGCTCAGGTATGCCTTTGCTGCGCCATAATTTCAGCTCCTTGGCGCAGAAGCGCTTGCAAAATAACTCGCTAGTCGTTATGAAAACAAGAACCTGGAGTGCATCACTAACGATCTGTGCGGGAAGCGCCCCAAGTGCGACTTCCAGCACGACAGTGACAGTCCAATCATTGTTCAAGAGGTTTTCAAGAAAGCCCTGCGAAGCTGACAACTGCGCAAGGAGTGATGCTGCTGAGCTCTGAAGTTGTCTCTGTTGTTTCAATGATATTGTGACAGCAGATTGACCAGTTGCCGATTGTAGTAAACCCTGGGGGTTCCCGCTGCCGTAAATTTGATCGATGCGCCCCAGCACCACAGCCAAGTCGGCTTCAGACAGTCCCGACTTTAATGATTCCAACGACACCGTGACGCCCAGAATCACCGCTTTGCTGCACAAAAGTGAACTGTTTTTCATATCCTTGGAGGTCTGCGAAAGCCACGCAGGCCAGCCGAGCAGCCCACCTCGTAGTACGGTACCTTGAAGAACGTCCTGGCTTCCTCGTGAACTCACTTCAAAGCCGACGTCGTTATCAAACACAAGTGTTAGCGGGAGGCCTGAAATGGAGGCTTCACAGCCAACTGGTATCTCCAGGGGCTGACCGAGCTGGAAGGCCAGATTAGCAAGTCCATCTCTGTGCACGCCTTCCAAGAGAGGGCAGGCTTGCAAAAGCGATAACAAGTCTGACAACTGCTGATGTTTTGCCTGTTCAAACGTAACCCGTACGGGCACATGCTTCACAAATGACGCCCGTCGAACCACTTCGGCGCGGTCTTCAATCAGCAGGCGGGCGAGTCGTGCGATGAGGTCGCTGCGTGACCGAGTGCATCTCATTTTCACTGCTGCGCCGTTCTGCTTTCGCCGGAGTAAGTTCAACAGTCGAATCGAAATTGTTTTCCTGGTGGCTATGCTCGTGCAGCGCATGTATGCGTCTTGGCTCAAGGCCAACAAACGATCGCCGCCTTCAGTACTTTGTGATAATGCATTCGTAAACGTCAGGGATAGCTGTTCCATAATGAGACGGAATGATGTTGGCACCCTGCTCTTCGATTCAATCATCCATCCTGGAACTGTGCTGAAATGACAGCCACCGGCCACTAACACCAGTGCGCCTTCATCAGTAGCGTTGCACGGAGTGAAGCCCACCGAAAGCTTCACCAGCTCGGCCGTGGTCAAATCTGTGAAAAAGGGAACTTGAATCACGTGCGCGATTCGCACCATGAGTTCAGGGGGCAAGGCTGGCGCAACCTGTTGTCTGGAAAACCTGGTCTCCCAGTAGGAAATTGTCGAAGGGCCCACCACCGAGATACATTGTGATAGCGTTTCCACGTGATAGAGTAACGCGAAAAGAGATGGCTGCAGCGCCAAGTGCTGCAGGAGTTTCATTCCCTCAATCTGGACTTCGCGGGCTGTCTCGTGCACGAGCTCGATCACGCACCGTAAGTATCGAGGGTCCGCCGCAAAAATGCTATGGCATTTGTCCGGTTCTGTCTTCGCGAGGACGTGGAGAAGCTCCAGCAAGTTGGAGAGAAGCATCCGTAGCAGTGGGTCTTGCATGCGGAGGGTGGGGGCTAAAGCTGCCAACAACAATGCGTCAAAGAAGAGTATGGCCCCGTGGCGCTCGGAAAACCACTGCACGCACTGCGGTGTTCGTTCACTGAGCAACTTCAAAAGTCCTATTGCGAATGCAAGGCCCGCCGTAGATGGAATGGACGGCTCCAGCATCGTCACGCTGGGCGGTGTTCTGGTTGGCTGAAGTAAAGGTGGTAGCACTACCTGATGTGGGGTCAACTGCAGTCGTACTGCGGTCCAAAATAAGCGGAATGAGTCGCTGGATAGGCCTGGGCCTTCGTCTGCAATGGTGGCTTCAAGTCCAAAGTGTTTTAGCATTGCATCAATGCGTGCTGGTGAGCGTAGGCACATTCGGTAAAGCAGCTCAAACTCTTTGCCTACCCCGAGATTTGGGTCGGCAGCATTGTCTTCGACCAAATCAATTAACGTCGAGATCTCGATCACATCGCTAGCGCTAGCGTCAGTATCCATCACAGCAGCGACAAATTCGAGGAAGCACTGACGTCTCTGGTACGCCGCCGCAGAGTACTTGGTGCCTCTCTCACTGCTCCATCTGCTGATCACCAGCGAGATATTGGCAATCATCGCTTCCCGCATGTCAGCTTCCACTTCCTCCTGAACTTGACCAGGTGTCCCATTCGCAAGCTGCCATAGTTTGCGAAGGAACAGCCACGTGTGTGCTGAACCGCGGAAATTGTGATCATTCGTTTCAAATGACAATCGATCGGTCGCAGGGAATACGTACTGGAGAAAACGTGCCCGCTCATACCGAGCAAGGCCTTGCTCGTAACTAGGAATCTCATCCGAAACCTCACGTTCCGGTTCAGAGCCGTTTCCGTTCAGGCTGGTAGTACAAATCGATGGAAGCTCAAGCAACATAGCCAGTAGTAGGTATAGAAGTCCCCGTGGCGTTGGGTCGCCAAGAAGCGAGCAAGAGAATGACAACTCGTCCTCTAGAATCCGCGTCGAATCATCGTGATAAGCGCCTGAACTTCCCTGGTGCCGCGCTTCCACAAGCATTGGCGCCAGCCAGCGGCGGAGACAGCCAGCTAGTTGTTTCGATGATATCGCGGTTTTGTCTCCTCCCGGGTGTTCGTCGGTTGGAGCAATAACCCGCGCGTGTCGCATCATCATGGAGTACTTCCGAAGTTTGTCTCGCGTGTTGAGGTTGACGAAAAGAATACTTGCCAACACGTCCGTAGCAATTAAAGCCACCTCGACTAGTCCTCTATCAGTGCCGATATTCCCCGGCGCTCGCAAGAGATTCATCAACGTCGTCACATTGCTCTCGTCAGCTGCTCGGCCCTGAAAGCCCGGAGTGAGCAGTGCCCTATTGCGGACAATAATCATTTTGTTTGCGAGCGTGACCGTGTCCTGCTCTCCTCCCACCTCCTCTGGGTCGTCGGGGTCCAGTGTTGGCCGCAATAGCATCGCCATTTGCCCCTGGAAATCCGAGTCCTGAACGAATTTCGGGTATTCGGCCAGCCTGGCCAGAGTGAATGACGAGGCACGCCGGAGGTCAACGTTCGGAGTCAACGACGAGCCGCTAAATAATTGAGCAAAAGCGTTAGCAAAGTAAAGTAAGTCAGTAGTGAAATTCACCCGGAAAGAGGTTCGAATGCGATGCCGTGGTCTCTCAAAGTATACGAACCTCGATACGAGTTCCATGTAGGAGAAGAGAAGCGTGACGAATTGCCTTTCCGCCAGAAGATGTTCGGCTACCTCTGTATCGTGCGCAACAAATCAAACACGTACAGGAGGCTATAAGTAAGGCTGCCCTTTCACAGAATTGGCTTACCATGCTTCCATTAGCACAAATAGGTTACCTTTCACGGCACTCAAATGACCCAAGAGCATGATAGTGTGAATAACCGAGTCGGGCGCCGTATCTGCACTTGAACACTCTGCGTGTTTCGTGAGGCACTCGATCCACGTCCAATCCGTATTCCGCAACATCTGCAGGCGGCATTGATGGTTCGTGGCTAGAATCATGAGCGCTTGGATGCTTGCACCCGCAACACTTGTGCAGGTGCTTCCCTCAGTGGACAGAAGACGATCCACGCTAGAGTCTGCACTCAAAACGCGACATGCAATCGACAACCGAAGGACTAAGTGGCCGCATCGAGCCTGAATCCCAAGGCGTGGAGACAAAAGTCGAGATATGGTGCGTGTCAGTAGGGGTGCTACAGATATAGCTCCGAATGAAGCAAATCACGTCACCTTGGCAACGGCATCACACGGGTCGCACTTCGAGCACCCTGTCTTTTCGCGACAGGAACATCCACTCCGCTCTTCTAGCCAGTCACCCTCGCTTCGAACAAGCAGGAGCAGCAAACGCATAAACTACTGGCAGTGTTATTAGTAGGTAATAATGCTGCGTCACAACGCAAGAACGAACGCGCTTACCTGCTCGTAGACATCTTCTGTGTAGTGGGAAACATAGATGTTTTTCTTCGTGTCGATCTTCAGCAAATACCGCGCGGAGTCTGTCGGCGAGCGCACTTCTTGTTGCGCTTCTTTTTTGTAGCTGCTGTCGACGCCGGGCTTCTCATCTTGACGCAAAAGGGGGTTCTCTGCTGAACTATTCTCTCTCAAATGGGCAGAGAACGCCCTCAAAACTTTTGCGATTTTCACCATGCACCCTGACCCGGGACTGCTTAAGAATCGACGGATACCCGAGTGTTTTATCGCCAGAGTCGACAGCAACTTGGCAACACCCCGCAGCTCACCCATCGTAAGATTCTGCACTAGCAGCTCCAAAATGATACCCAGTTTGCTCTTTCTTGCAAGGTGCTCGACGCCCCCGCTTTCGGTTGCAATTTGCAGCAGACAACTGCATAACTACATAGGAGCACAGATCGATAGATGGTTAGTTGAGCGCCCTGACACGCATTCACCTCATAAACTTCAAACTGCAGAACTTCCCACCCTACCATCGGACGGAGAAATGTATCGTTGGAATGCGTCTTCAGCATCATGCAGATAGCGTCCACGAGCTGTCTACCGTCCGTGTGGACGATGAGGTCTAACTTTAGAATAAGCCGCACCAACAACAGAAGCACGCTCCCTGCTGCCGTATTTCGCTCAAAATCTTGCGAAAGCGTCTCGAAAAGCCCCATCAGGATGTCCCGATTCGACGGTGTCGCAAATGCGTCCGCCAACTTGGTTATAAAGCCTGGTTCGTCCTCCAACCGAAAGGCCAGTTCCACCAGGAATACCATCGCCTACGATAACAAATGAATAACATGCGTCAGTATCCGCATCCCAATGCTAGCAAGTCGATCGAGTCTTGTCGTTCGTACCCTCCGCTTCACTTCGAAGTGAGGACTTCGGAGGCATTGCACAATTTGTTCCAGGAGTGGGGCTATTTTGTCTTGCAGCTTGATTGGGTCGGCAAAACATGTCTGGTCAGCGAGGGCCAGTTTTATGCACGTGAATGCAGCCGCCTGGAGCTGTGGACAGCCGTCGTGGAATAGTAGCGTAATGACCTTGTCTTGCACTTCTGGCGGGAGCAACTTGGCACATTTACTCGGGTGCGCTTGCAGGTGAGCAATGCAGCAGGACACCGCTTGTAGAACGACCAGATCGTTCTCGTGGTTCAGCAGCGGAAGCATCGTCATCTTGGTTCGTGTAATTTCATCTTGCAAAGTTTGCGGGGCCAGATGCTGCATCGCTTGCAGCGTTTTAACGGCAACGCGGCAGAGCTGGAGCAGCTCGCGATCTTTGCGTTTCTTGATCGGGCACGAATAGAAAGCCTCAACGCCAAACGTTTCCACCGGAGACAGGAAGGGATCCGGATCTTCGTTTGGCTTAGGTGGCGTAATATTGTCCGTGTCTGGTCGTGGTGACCGGAGCATTGCCTCAATGAGCTTGAGTACGAACGGGTAGCCATGGCTTTCGATGAAAGGCGCGCTGTTGGATGGATTCACCAACAATGATGCCAACAAACCCGCATCGCTTTCTACAGAGTTCCCAGACGTCATCTTGTATGACAGGTTATCCACCAGTACGGACAAGCCTGTTGTTGTGGCCAGCTCATTCTCTTTCGATGAGAGCTTGTCAGTGACTTCGAATGACAACGCAAATGTGTTCGTTTTCTCAAAGGCGTCGGCTAGACCCCACAGGATCCCAGAAGCCAGCTCCTACAAACCACAAACACACCAGAAATTACCATACCAGATTGTGTTTGATTAGATTTTGATTGGCTTGTCGCTGAAGAATAGCCAACAGAGCATCTTTACCTGGTGCAATTTGGATGAGCGGCTCTGAGAGTATTGAAGCAGTTTGTGAAGAAATTCTGTCTCCACTAGCTCCGAGATACCCCACCGAGGCAGGTCCGAGCGCAGCGCCCACACAAGGTTTTTCAGGGAGAACAGGTAGAGGAGTGTGTGATGCGCTGCAACGTGAACTCGATCCCGCAGGAATTGCTGGCAACACGAGACGCAGACACCATATCGGGGGTTAAAATGCATTCCTAGATCACTCCACCAGCATGCGATGGAACACTTACCACAAGCAACCCTAGCAGCTGCCGCATCTCGTCGCTGTGTTTGATTGACAATACACTCCCGGTCAGAGTTGAGAAGACGGCCAGCAATTTGAGGTCTGCTGCCAATTTCGCCGGCCCCACTCGCACTGGATCCTCCCACTCGTGATCTTCCCAGATACTTGTCACAAGAAGCGTTTTCTCTGGTGGCCCATCGTCTTCGTCGCACAGTGTGTCGTGGCCATACGCCAGCTTCTTTTGATTGAAGGCGTTGTAGCGACGAAGAAGGGTATGCATGTCACTCTGGCTCGCAGCAAATAGCAGCACTTGGGGGTTGTCGGGATCTTCAGACCATTGCGACCCCAAAGCCATTCGTGCTCCGACCCCCAGCGCCGTTGTGAGCAGATTGCACAGTTTTCTCAGTCGATGGTCATCAAAGACGCGCCTCGCCAGTAATCCTTGAAACATCAGCATCGTCAATGCTCGAATCGCCAAAATACTCGTCGCAGAGTGCTCGCTCTCAATCAGCGTGAGCAACAACTCGTCTACTTCCAGATGTATCAAATCCTCCGCGAGTTCTGGGCTGTTCAGTATCCAGCCCAGTACGATAAGCATGGGAAGTTGGCAAAACGGCTGAAGAACAGAGCTCCACGTCAACGAGCAAAACGACGCGAGCGACTGTAGAAATGATTTGGAGCGCGACCTTGAGGCTGGCGACAGCTCCCCACATCTTCCAACAAAGTTGGTATGTTCTTCATGCAGTAACGAACAGAAATAGTTCCGGGAGTGTTCAACCTTTTGTCCGCTGCTCTGACTAAAAAGCACATTTACCATGCCAACGTTCATAACTGATGGCTCATGGTCTTCGCAAAGCGTCTCGAGGATTTGATAGAATGGGTCGAGAAATGTTTCGAGCGAGATCGTCCATACTTTGCGGTCGACAGCAAGGCGAAATGCTAGGCTGAGCATGCGGGTAGCAGCAGCTTGAAGCATACCTGACGGAAGTTCATTCAGCAGCTTCAGTAGTCGCGGCGTAAGAGTTGCGAGGAAATGCAGATACTGGTGGGGGCTTGTCATCCGTTCCAGGAAGGTGTTCACCGCATTTAGAATGAGCTGCTGCAGCTCGACCCCAGGTGTTGTCTCGTGATGGGGTGCCATGCTCCATTTCAAGAACGAGATGCAGTCATGGGGTCCTCGCATGTCTTCTTGAGCCCACATAATGCCAGCATCGGTGAGCATAAGTCGCAGAAACATTTGCATCACTCCGATGCACGCTTTCTCCGCATCGACGAGGTGTCCGTTGCATCCGCAGAAGCACACAGCCGTGGTGGGCTGCACAAAAGTATCCGCAGTGAAGAAGTGATCATGAATCTGATGAAGAAGAAAGATCAGAAATGGCGCCTTGCCCTCACAAGTCTCCCAAGCATCGTTCTCTACGTAGAACGTGAGCCAGTCCTGCCAGTGCACCAGTAACCCTCCCTCCGTACCGCTAATCTCGTGCGTCATCATCAGAGAGAGAATGGAGACGTCGATGACCGCCTTGCGCGCTGGAAGATCTTCCACCTTGTCCACGGCGTCCACCAGAAGCTTGAAGCCTCCTCGCGTCGAAAAGTGTTTCTGCATGAACACGGCATTGAAAACGGAGTAAGTATCGAATACATCACTAGTGCATGGGCTGAATAACCGATAGCATATTTCTGCATACCTGTGTTTCTGTCATTGCGATCGCCACAAACTGGGAGTGGAGAGACGTGGCCATATTGCCAGGTCTCCCGCAGCACATTCGTCGAAGCGTCTCAAGTGCCGTAGCGGCAACGATGCTGCCGGTGTCTGTGTCGTCGACGTGTGCCACAGCGAATCCAACGATGATCCGAAGATTTTCTTCCGTGATGCAACGCAGCGCACGAGCAACAACTGGCACTAGCATGTTGATGCATTGCAGGATATCGTCGCGTGGATAGTCGAGGCTCCTGCCCATAACACCACGGGAGTGCATGTGTCTGTAGAATGGATCGCCAAATGTGAGTACATTCCACTGGTGCCCACGCTGCTTCGGCAGGCGTGAGTGCAAAAAGCTGATGCCGTCGGCTTCACAGAAAGCCACCAACTCCTTTTCGCCCGCGCGACGCAGAAACCGCTCGAGCTCCTCCATGATGCTTTGCACTTGAGCCTCCTCGGCATTGTAGTCATCTGGTGTTGCTTGACCGAGGGTGTTGAACTCTGAATGCACGCGGAAGAGAACACGAGTGCCTTGGACTCCCGTGTGATACCCCAACGACACGGAAGTTGCATGGACGTAATCTCGGAGGATTGCACTGATCGGAAGCAGTGAAGTTATGCGTGGGAGTAGATCAGCGTGCATCATGTTGATGCCAGTGCCAATCCAAGTTCCAGATGGAATCTCCAACGGTGCGTTGCACAACATCTCAAACGCCTTGTACAATTCTTCTTTCGCGAAGGCTTCCCTTTTTTCCCAAGACAGTTCCGCGCTCGCAGCCGTTACTCTGTTCGTACTAACGTAGACAAATTCCAGCGCAACGTCCCGGTTCCCGTGGAATACATACCTACAGTTCAAAGGGCGGTGAGCGGTCAGTCCCGTCCACATTCATTGCAGCAAAGTCACTCGCATGGTCTTAGCGCACCTGGTGCATACGCCATCGTCTCGCAGATACTGGCGATTCCATCGAGTCTTGAGTCGCAGGTTGCTGTCCGTCGCCATGAGTTCACACTGACGGTGCGTCACGATAGACGTTCTGCCGTTGATGTAGATTCGTCCAAGCCCAGCTTTGATTCTCGCAGCATTGATCTTCTCCACGTCAATGACCTTCAGCCCGGCATTCAGCAAGTATCCCTCTATGCTTGATGGATCGCCTTCTTGTCTTGTGAAGTGCTCGTGCAACGATCGTAAGAAACCCGTAGTCAGTCGTGGGGAGCTTTGGGAGTGCCGGGTGTCAGCAAGCAGCCCCGAGAAGCTCTGAGACAACAAATTCGCCTTTTTCGATAGATATTCCACCAGCGCGGGGAAGAAAACACACGATTCCAACTCACTGGAGTGCTGGTTACTAGCGCTCAAAAAGGGCACCAGCAGGTCCTTGGCCCGCCTCGCCATGCAGAGATCATCAATTTCGCCGACGCGAAAATCCAGCGTTTTCCACGCCTCCAAACTGAGGCTAGAAATCTTCCGCGTCACCGCTTCCACTCGTTCTTGTTTTGAACTCACGAAATCCATTTTTGCAATCGCCTTAGCGCCAGTGTTTCGCTTGGACTGGAGAAACGCGTACAACAGCAGATACACCAGCTCCAAACCGTCCGTGAGCCATTCTTCTAGCCCCGCTTCCAAGCAGTTGGAGTACAAGAGCGTACAGATCTCTCGGTCCCTCTCGGACAAGCGAAGCAATCGCAGGCGCTTGTTGTCCGAGATGGAGATGAAGTGATCGGGATATGCCTCTTCCACGCACGCGACGCGAAGTTGCGTGGGATGGATCCACAATCGCATGCCGGAGAACACGTTAAGAGCGCATTCAAACCGAGGCAGTGCATCCGCGTTTACAACCTCGTCATCGCCCAGTGGGGATATTGTTAGCAGGTATTTGATCAACTGCGCGTCAATTCCGTTGGGCGTCTCTGCGCACCGTATCGAGAGCTCATCATTGAGCGCCAGGAGTACACCATTAAGTGGCAGCATCGAGCAATCCACCCCGTAGTTCTCGAACGAAGCCGTCAACTGCTCGCTGGAGAAGATCACAGGCCCATCGTTCGCCAAGCCACCCTTCAAGTAGTTGAAGAAGATCTCTACAATCTCCTTGATAAGCGCTTGGGCTTGTCGGACGACTATACTGTCTCGGAGGGTTTTCTGGTTGTCTTCCCAGCTGCTTTCCGGGAGTTTGGAGGGGCTCAGAGATTTGAATCGCCGAGCTCGACGTAAAGCGACTGGAGTTCGTTGCGGGGACTTGCCAGGCGAAGAAGCTCGCCGACCGTGTGGACTCGCATCGTCGTCCTGAGGCGCAACAGTCAGCGTTTGGTTTTCAATCACCACCGATGGATCCCGGCTTTCAGCTGGTAGAGTCGACATCGCGGTGTTTTCTTTCTCGTACACTGCCTGCAACTCGTCCGTGTGGGCCACAACATCAAGTCGGAAGGTCTGACGTTGTTTCCCAGTAGCACTGCTCTTATCCAGTTCATTGAGCGTATCCGTCTTGCTTTGTGGGGACGTCAGGTCCGCTATCGAGAGCCCGCCCTTGCCTACGGGAAACTGAGCCCGCGGCGAGGCAAGTCCAGCACAAGGCTCGTCCTTCCCATCCTTGTCGCGCATGGTTTCTTCGGTCGCACCCATTTCGTTCCGCAACTCTACCGCAATGGTCCTCGCGCTTTGGTCCGAGTCATTCTCTCTTTCCAGCAACGTGGCACTCTCTTGCAGTGAAAAGAGGCCAATATCATCCTCTTTATGGCGTCGGTCCGAGTCGTCGGCCGCTGGCTTTGGCTTGGCTCGCGGTGGGGCGGTTGGCGATCGGCGCTTCTCCTTCCGAGCGGAAATCGGCGAGCGATGTGGACTCTGTCTCCCGAACACAGCTCCAGGACTAAGCGCCGCGACGTCCGATTGATTTTTGTCAACCACCGGCAGTATCACGAGCATGACGCAGGGAAAGTCTGCGGGGAAGACCAAGTTTTCCTCCGCTGGCTCCACACGCGCATGTGTGGTCGGGTGCACGAACTCATAGCGCCGACGTGGTGGTAGCGCAAGGAACTGGTCCACAAGCACGCGCACACCAGCCAGGGAGGCCGAGGCCACGAACTCGACGCTTCCCACGGCGTCCACGGCCTGTTGCTGCTTGTCACGCCAGCGCACCACGGGCTTGCGCACCCACAGCATATCGGGCTGCAGACGCGTGTGTTTCAATGGTGCTGGGCGACTTCGTGCCGCTGCAGCTGTAGCTGTAGTTGCAGCTGTAGCAGGGGGAGTCATCGTGGCATTGAGCGTCGGATGCGCGTCCGAGCTCGGGACTGGCCGATGGAAGACCGTGCCGCGAGAGAGACAAGCCTGGCGCGCTTGCACCTCGGCCAGTGCCGCCGCCAGCTCCTGGCGCTCGCGCTCACGCTCCCGACGCTGCGCCATCTGCTAAAAGCCCCCTCTAGCGCTACTAGCTCCTCCTTCGCCCTTCTTCTGCTTGGAGCTTTTGGCGAGAAGCGTCGTGGATCTTTGTGGGTCAAAGTTGCGGTCCTGGCAGCTGGGGATTGGCCGGAATGCACAGAACCGGACGTCGGATTGGCTGAAAAGAGCGGTGCGCGTGTCTCTTCCCCGGATTTGTCCCTTCGTGCGCCATGCTCCCCTGCTTTTGGTCGCCTGGCCCGAGCGACGAAGACAAGCATTAGGCTCGCCATTCCCAATCTCACGCCTACAAGCGCTTAGTGTTGCGAGTGTGGACGATGGCGGCTCGGGCGCTGGCGCTGCTGCCGCTAGTGGGCGCGGCGGCCTGGAGCGGCAACGCGGCGCTCACGCGCATGCGGCACCAGGTGCGCGCGCCTCCGGGCGGCGAGGCGCTGGACTTTGTGACGGGCTCCATGGACGACACCATCATGGAGACGCTCGAGACGGGCGACCTGGTCTTCTTCCAGCGCCGCCTCACGGCGCTGCAGCCTCTGGCGGCGCTGCACACGTGGCTGGTGCGTCGCCAGCTGCAGCCGCGCTTCGACCACTGCGGCTGGGTCTACGTGGATCGCCTGGGCCGCAAGTTCATCGTGGAGGAGACGCTGGCCAAGGTGCAGTGTCGGCCCTACAGCGCGCGCATGCTCACGTCCCAGGCCACCGAGATCACGTTGCTGCCGCTCAAGCTGCAGGTGCGTTAGTGTGTGTGTGTGTCTTGCATCGCTACCGCAAGCGGAGGTGACGACAGCGCGCTCACTAGCTGTGGATCCGTCTGTCTGTGGCTCTGTATGTGAATATGCAGCGGTCCAAGGAGCTGCAGGACGCGGCGTCGGCCTTCATCGCACACGAGACCAACCGCTCGAGTCGCGTGTCGCTGCGGCTCACGCTCTCGGCGCTCGTGGACCCGCGGGCGCTGCGCTCGGCCGCGCCGGAGGGCTCGCCCGTCTTCCCCAGCGCCGCCTTTGTGGTCGAGGCCTACGACGCCATGGGACTCGTGGACAAGCGGCAGCTCTCCGTCTCGCAGCCGCCGCTGTCTTCCGCCACCGTCTCGCCGCGAGACTTGGCGGCGCGTACCAAGATTCGACTCCAGGCGCCGGCCGAAGGGGACGCAGGGCGCACGACGCCCGTGTTTGGTCGCCTGCTCCCCATTCGACTCGAGTGACAAGACTAGACTAGAAGCAGACGGACGGAGAGAACGAGGCACGCAACGGGGTGAGGCAAATAGCTGGTGGGCGAGTTCTGTCGAGTGCTGGCGGCGGTGGGCGGCGGTGGAATCCGAGGCGGCCTGGCCTGTGCGCTCGGACGGCCGACTGGCGCTGGCTCAGTCTACGGCGAGGCACTTGGAGTGGAAGGCCTGTCCGGAGCCGTAGTCGCGGAAGGAGGGCGGGAGGTAGGCCCAGTCGTCGCTCTCCTTCGCCAGCAGCTTCTTGCAGAGAGAGCAGGGCGTCTGGTAGAGCTTGTCGTAGTAGCCGAGCCAGGTGAAGAGGTGGTAGAAGCACGTCTCGGGCTGCTGCTGGCGGAAGTGCTCCAGCGCCTTGCGCGCGTGCAGCGTCACGAGGCGGAAGAGCGCGTGCGACGACTCGGACCAGGCGCCCAAGGCCGCCTGCTCCTGGTACGGGAAGACCGAGAGCCGCTGCGTGTACTTGGTCACTTGCAGGCCGGCGGCGCGCGCCAGCTCCTGCTCCTTGCTGGCCTCTCGCGCCTCCGTCATGCGCTGCTTGAGCTCCTCCAGCTCCACCTTCGTGGCCTCCTCGGCCGCCAGCTTGGCCTTGGTGAGCATGTCGGCCTTCTTCTTCTTCACGAGCTGGTGCTGCTGCTTCTTGCTCTTGTTGCGCGTGCTGCGCAGGCGCCCGCCCGCAAAGGCCGGCGACGTGGGCGTGGAGGGCGTCATGGGGCTGGCGGCCACGCCCGTCTCGCCGTTGGGCCCGCTCTCGGGCACGGGCGGGCAGAAGGACAGGTGCACCGTCACTTCCTTGTTGATCTCGCACATGATGGACTTGATCACGCGCCGCCCGCCGCGCGTCGTCTCGGCGTGCTTGAAGAACTTGAGCTTGCGGTTCTTGGCCATCATGTAGTCCATCATCTCGTTCAGCGTGGCTGGCTGCTTCTCGCCGAAGGGGTCGAACACGCGGCCGCGCTTGTGTGACTTGGGCGCCAGCAGACTCTGCGGCGTGGGCGGGCAGCGCGCGTCGCCCAGCATCTCCAGCCGCGGGAACGCGCCGCCCAGCTGCTCCAGGTACACGGCCTGCGCGCGCGCGCCCAAGTCCTGCACCTGGTTCTTCCAGTGGTACTCCAGCATCAGGTTGCGGTGCGTCTGGTTCACGTTCTCAATGGGCTTCGTCTTGCCGTCTGCCGCGTCGCCCACAGAGCCACACACAGGCGCACAAGGTCTCAGTCCTCTGGCGACGACGCACTCGCGCGGCGGACACATGGTGGGGCCTACCGAACTCGGGCACCAGCTTGCGCAGCAGCTTGAGGTTGGTCTGCACGCGCTCCAGCTTGTTCTTGATGGCCAAGCGCAGCGCGTCGTCGGTCGCGCCTCCAGCCGCCGCCGCGCCGCCCGAGGGCTCCAGCTTGTCCTGCGCCTCGCACAGCTCCAGGATGATGCTCTCGGCCGTAGAGCGCAGCACGTCCACGCGCCCCAGCAGGATGTCGGCCAGGTAGAACGGGTCGCTCATCTTGCTTTCCCCCTCTCGTTTGGCTTCTTCCTCTCGCCGCCTCTTCTTGGCAAGTGACTGCGCTTTGGGGTGTCGGAGGCCATTCGGCGGTTTCATTGGCTGAAAAGAAACACACACACCCCGCGCATTGGTGGAAATGTGCTGTCGGGGAAATACGCCACTGACCACGGATACAAAAACTGTAAACATGTTCTGGCCAATGAGCGGCCCCCGAGCGCCGGTCAAAGGCCAATCACGGCTCGACCCGCACTTCTACACTCGGCTACTCGGCTCGGCGTCCGCCATGACCACGTCGCCGTCGTCCTCCTCGTGCTGCTGCTGCATCCCGGCCGGCGCCTCCGCCATCTCCTCGTCATCGTCGACGATGACCACGCTGTCGTCCGTCAGGTCCGTGCCCAGCAGGCGGTCCAGCAGCCCCCCGGCCGTCGGCTCCTCCACCGCTTCACTCTTGACCACGTTCGCCTTGCTCGTCGTCGTTGTGTCTTCCGCCTTCATCTCGCCTTGACCGCCGCCGCCACCGGTGCTGCTCTTGTTTCTGCTGCTCGGCGCCGCCTGCCGCAGCTCCAATTCGTAGGCCGAGATGGCCGACACGTGCGCCGCCACCGACTTGGCCAGCGAGTTGGTCTCCTTGCGCACGTCGTAGCCGCCTTCCAGCACCGACACGACGCGGCCGTCGCAGACCTCCGCCGCCAGCTTGAGCACCTCCTGCGTCGCCCACGCGTAGTCCTCCTCCACGTAGCCCGCAGGCACGTTCGGGTCCTTCACGGCCGCCACGCCGCCCAGGATGTCGTCGCGATGGCCGTCGAACCCCGCCGAGATGAAGATCACGTCCGGGCGGAAGGCGCGCATGGCCGGCAGCACCGTCGTCTCCAACGCCGAGCGGAAGGCCTGTGACCCGCTGCCGGTACCCGTGTTCTCCAGCGCCACGTTGATACGGTTGCCCG
Source organism: Halophytophthora polymorphica (assembly GCA_023338205.1). Classification (NCBI taxonomy): domain Eukaryota; phylum Oomycota; class Peronosporomycetes; order Peronosporales; family Peronosporaceae; genus Halophytophthora; species Halophytophthora polymorphica. The sequence goes on along the minus strand of JAADYJ010000108.1, from coordinate 11,293 downwards.
TCTGGCACGACTTGCCTGTGCCCGGGAAATACTTGCCGGACGAGTAGAGGTGGATGGAAGCGAAGAAGGCGTCCGGGTCGTCCTTCAGCAGCTCCTCCGTGCCGTTGCCGTGATGGATGTCCCAGTCCAGCACCGCCACCTTGCGGATCCACGGGTACAGCCGCGCGTGCGTGGCGCCGATCACCACATTGTTGAGCAGACAGAAGCCAGAGGACGGCGCGCCCTCTGTGCGGCCGTGGCGCCCCACGTGATGGCCAGGCGGCCGCACCAGACACACGGCGTTGTGGAACTCCTTGCGCACCACGCGATCCACCGCCAGACATACGGTGCCGGCGGCAGCACGCGCGACGTCCCACGACTTGCTGCTCACGAACGTGTCCAGCTCCACGCCGTTCTGCTCCAGACTCGCGGCGCCGAACGCGCCGCTCAACGGAGGCCGGCCGGGCTTCTGGTCGCTGCTGGCCTTGCCCGGCGTCGTGGGTTCGTCCCGGATGCCAGAGTCCGACTCGAACACCAGCGCGCGAGACGAAGGCGAGGACGCCCGCGCCGAGGGGGACGACACTGTCTGCGCACCGGCCTCCAGCGCACGCTCCTTTAGTTGCCGCAGGTACGTCGGCGAGTGCACCATAAGCAGCGTCGTCTCGGGGGGACAGAGCTCCTCCGGCGACGTGGACAGCCGGTCGATCTTCAGCGTCTCTAGGTGCTTCTTGGCCAGCGTGTTCAACATGTTCACCACGCGCTGTCAGAGGAGAACAAGTAGAAATCCAGAGCACACCAAGCAAAGTTAGCGCAGTCTCCACAGCCCAGGAAGCACAGGAAACCACCTCGCGACGGCGATCGAGCTGGTACACGTACGTTCATGCGCTCGGGGCATTCGGGGTGGTTCTTGGGGGTCTGGTGGTTGATGAACACCGGGTGGTACATCACCAGCGTCGTCGGCTCCACGGGTTTGGGCGGCGGGACGACCTGGTCCTGCGTCAAGTCGATCATCACGCGCTTCAGCTCGTTCATGACATCGACCGGAGTCTCCAACTTGGTCTCTGCCTCATCGGCCGTCGTCGCGGGCTGAGACTTGATCTGCTCGCGCTTGATGGCGAGCGCGCCGCCCTCTGACTGGGCGCTGGTGGGCGACAGGAACGTTGAGTTCAACTCCTCCGGCCACTGGATACGCTGCCATTGCGCCAGACACGTCTCGATCTCCTCGCGCAGCTCCTTCTCGCGCTGGAACTTGCCGTGAACCTCCTCCTCTTTCGGTTCCGTCTTCACCACAAGTTCGCTGGTCATGGCAGTGACAGAGCCACCTTCCAGCGTCCTCTCTGTTGTCTCCTGATCCAGCTTCTTCGCTTCTTCCTCCGACTTTTCTTCTGCATCCTCCGTCTTCATCTCCACACCCTCTGGTTTGGTTGATTCCGCGGATGGCTCCGTTTCAGCGGGAGGCTGCGTCTCCTCCACGGCGGGTGCCAGGGCCGTGTTGTTCAGCAGAGAACGCTGAATCGCCTGCACCATTTCCAGCGACGAGCTGCGCTCCTTCCACAGCGCCTGCATCTCCTCCATGTAAAAGTCAATGTACGCCTGTCGCAAGCCGGAGCTGTCACCAAGCGCATCCACCTCGTTGTCATCCTCGCCAGCAAGATTGCTCGCCTCCGCAGCATGATCATTCTCCTCCGCAATGTCGATTACCTCGGTGGGCGAGACAGGAGAGCCGGTAGTCTCCTTCGTCGCATTGGCGATCATCTCGCGCTTGATGGCGACGCTAGTGCTGTCCCTCTCTGCTTCCAACTGCTGATCGCTGCTACCCGAGGTAGTCACTTCTGCTGTGATGGGCTTCACGTCTGTCGACGCGCCCGTCAAGCTGAGCAGCGCACCGCGGTAGTACTCGAACTCTTGCTCAAAGTCCTCGAAGCGGAGGGAGAGCTTCCGGAAGCAACTCAGCAGCGTGTCCTCGCACTTGTCCAGCAGGTCGCCCAGGATCGGGTTGAACGTCCGCTGCATCAGCTCCACCAGGAGCGCATCCTGGCTCACGCGCGCGTGGTTTTTCTGCGAGACCGTTGTCTTCGCCGAGAGCACCTCCATGGCTTTGCGATACACGATCGAGAACTGGTCCAACCTCTCCTGCTCGATCTTCACGATTCCCTCCAGGGCGTGTTGGTGGTTCGTCTCCCGTTGGATCCGCTGCCGCACGACGTTTTCTTGTGCGTGGAGCTGGCGTAAGTGCTCCATCCAGGGCGTCTTTCCGTCCACGGCAGCGGAGGAAGTGCACACTTCATCCTCCGACACCTCCATCTCCGCCACCTCCTTCTCGGACAGGAACACATCTTTGAGGAATTCCCCCGTCTTGGTCTTCTTGTCGAGCGACAGCAATCGCCACGCCGGCTGCGAGTCCGCCGTGGAGGTGCTGCCCTTCTTGCTCTGCCCCACCTTGACGGCAAGGCAGAATTGCCACTTAAAGTCAGGCTTCGGGGCTACCACCTCAGTTGAAGCAGAGGCGTCTTCCATGACGACGTCAGCGGCATCCTTTGCCACCTTGGGTTCCCTTGCCGTAGTTGCTGGCGCCTCTTTCGGTTCCACGGGCTTGTCCTCTGAAGAGTGAGCAGCCTTCTCCCCTTCGGCGATGGCCTTCACCTCTGTCTCAGCAGTTTTCTCATCAGCGTCGGCGGCCTTTTCCGCTTCCGCAGGCTTGTCTTCTTCGGCACCCGATGCCTTGTCCGCCTTGATATCTACGACCGCATCCTTCTCGCCATCAGTAGCCGTCTTCGTATCGGTGTTAGCCCCTGCCCACTTCTCAGGCTCAGCAAGTTTTTCCTTCTCGACTTCGACAGACTTCTCCTCCTGGGGTTTCCCGGCGGGCGTCTCCTGCTCGGCCATATTCGCCGTTCCGCTGGTGGCAACTCCCGCATCCTCATCAACCTGCTCAGCCTTCTTTGTCGTACTTCCTTCTACCTCCTCGTCCTTTGGGGCGGCGGTGGTCTCCTCACTGGAAGTCGCTTTGGCATCGGTTTTCGCTTCAACCTTGCTCGGGTCCGACGGCTTATCGGTAACGGGCTCCATGGGCTCGTCTTCGTCTTCAGCTTCGTTGTCCTCCACCTTTTCCTTGGCTGTATCAGCAGCAATCGTGTGCTTCTCTTCGCCGGATTCCTTCGGTGTGACCACAGAATGTTCGTCTATGGACGGAGTCGCCTCCTTTTCCGCTGCGACTTCTCCTGTAGATGCGTCCTCCGGCTTCTTCGCCGCTTCCACAGCTGTTTCCACAGCTGCAGGCTCCATTTTCACCTGTGTTGCAGGACCACTGCTTTTGTCATCCCCCTTGGCTACTGGAGTAATCGGAGAAGGAGCAGGTTCTTCCTTCATCTCCTTGTCCGGCGTATGGCTGGTTTCCTGTGGCTCATTTGCCTTATCTGAGGTGGCTGACGTTGCTGGCGCCGCTGGCTTCGGGAGGAGAACCTTCCTCTTGACGTACTTTGTTCCCTTTAGAAGAGTAGTGTCTTTCTTCGTCTCAGCTTCCCCAGCTTTAGTCACAGCAGTGGTGGTAGCAGCAGCAGCATTGGATGCAGGAGCGGCTGCAGCTTTGCTGGCAGTCGAGCCGGTCGCCGATCCCAGCTCCAGATCCCGCATGAAGGTCGTCAGCTTCTGTTTCTCGTTGCTGGTCGACATCTTCAGGCGCGCGCGATAGTCCACAACCGCTTGCAGCTTGCTTTCGAACCGGCCATCGGCAATGGAGCTCGGGTCCGTCTCGTCCGCCTTGACACTCAGGTGTGCCAGATCGTTGAGCGAGCTCACCAACTTCAAGTGACGCGACGTAGACAGCAGGTCGAGGATCGCGGCGCATCGGGGCGGTGGCTGGAAGTATGGGTCCACGGGCGCGTTGGCCGCGTAGATCTTGAGCTCTTCGATCATGAGCGCGACCGCGTCTTGGATGTCCGTCTTGCTCGCGCGCAGCTTCTTGTCCTTGGTCGTGAACTCCGTCTTGATCTTCGGGCCCGAGCCAAACACCTCCTCCGTCTTCACCAGCGAAGAAATGGCGGCAGCTTCGTCCTCCTCTTCTTCGCCTTCGTTCTTGACGAGAGGAGTGGGTAGCGCTCCCCACTCCACGCGCTGAGAGGCCTCCACCAGCTTCACGGAGCGCTGGAGCTTGGACACCCACGAGTTGAGCTTCATGATGGACAGGTTGTACTTGGCGTTCTGTGCGCTGCGACTGGCGTAGCTCGAGCCTGCGCTTCCCCTGCTGCCGTTGCCTGCCGCACCTCCCTTGGCGGCAGCCTGTCGGGCCTTCTGATGCATCTCCTCCTCGATCAACTGCTTCAGCACCTCGGCGCGCTGCTCGGGAAAGTTGAGCACGATCTGGTCGTGACGCGCGTCGCTGGAGCCGATGGTGCCGCCAAAGTACTTGAGTGCGGCCTTGTCGTAGGCCATGGCCGCGTCCTTCGCTGTGGCGAATGTGCCCAAGTTGACGATCTTCCCATTCACGTGGATCTGCGCATGTGCGTACACCCGATGCACTTGCACACCGAGATACTTTTTGGCCGGCGTGCTGGGGGGTTTGGCCGGCGTGCCTGCCGTCTTGGCCGGCGTGGCCGGTGCTTTTCCTGACGCAGAGTCCATTTTACGGCGCTTGGCTTCCAGGTAAGCAGCGCCGCCATGCGCATCCGGAGAATCCTGTGCGCGTTTGCCACGGCCTCGTCCACGGCCCCGTCCACGGCCTCGTCCCCTCCCACGCGTGGGCGTCGAGGTGTGCGCCTCAGTTTGCACGGGAGCGGGCGGCGGCGGGTTGTTGGGACGCACGCTGAAGGCCACTTCGGGCCGGAGAAAGCTGTCGTGAAGGTGCGGAAAGTTGAGCTGCGCATTCTTGCCGTAGTGCAGCAGCGCCGCCTTGTCGTAGGCGTGCGCGGCCTCGATCTCGCTACTGAACGTGCCCAGCTGCAAATACTTGGAGCCCTGCCAGAGCTTGGCCACGAACGGCTTCTTGATGCCCTTCATGGTCACCTTGGACACACCGCGGTACTTGGAGTCCTTCATCGTGGGCGCGCTGCTGGCCTGAGTGGGCGTCGTCGACATTGCGGCCGGGGTCGGCGTCGGGGTGGCCGCAGTCAAAGCAGCAGAAGCGGGAGCCACAGCAGAAGAAGAATTGGAGGCGACACCACCCTGAGCTGCAGCCGCAGCCGCAGCCGCAGCCGCAGCAGCCGCCGCCGCCGCCTTGCGCTGCTTGGCTAGACTGGAGTCAGTGCACTTCTTGCAGTAAAAGTCGCCCGCGGGGATCTCCTGCAGCGGCGGCACCAGGCAGTACGTGTGGTACTCGCCGTCGCAGCCGTCGCAGAGCAGGATGCTGTCGCCGTCCTGGTCCCGACCGCACACCATGCAGCCGGTGCCTTGCACGTGCGGACCCACCGCCGTCGCCGCCTGTCAACAACCACAACGATCGCACGCGCAGCCACAGCGCACGGTAGCACGGCGACACGACCCGCTTCCGTCAGTCAGCCACGCCACACGCAAAGCTCCGTATACAACAGACACTAGCCGCACGTACAGCCTTGGGCGGCGGCTTATCACGCTTGTCCTTGTCCTTGTCGCCGGCGCTAATCATCGCGTCTCGCCTTCAATCCGCGCTGGGCTGCGTCTCACTGCGTGGCCAGCTCCTGGCTGACTGTTTCCCCACGCGCCACACGAACCCAAGACGCGCAAGCCGTCAGTCTTCCGCCCTCGCATACAGAGAGTGAGATTTCCCTGCCCGCCACCAGCCCGCCAGGCGCCACGCACGTGTCGCCTGCAGTCGCGTCGCTCGCCTCCACTTCTCCGCTTGGCGCCTGCGCTCGCTTCGGACTCACCGGCGGCGCGCAAAGTGCCGCGAGTTCCCTCGAGTTACCTTCGTTTTAGTAAATGGTGATACCTATTTGCATACCAAAGCGTTGATTTGCACCAAAGTAAGTATCCACTTGTAAAGGTAATACGGAATCCAAGGCAGCAAATGGTTGGATGAAATACAACTCACGAGCATCTAATTGGTTGGAAACCTGTCATTGAAGACGTGCGGGGAATCCCCAAATTAAACATTCCATTTCGCAGGTAATTTTCAAATATTCACGTATTATAAAGCAAATTAGTCTAACATTCGGTAAAACGTACCCAGGATATTTGATAGATCTGCTATATTTGACGGAACTTCAACAAATCAGTTGTAAGAGGTTTTGCCCCTTTTAACCTGCGAGACTTGATGGGATTTTGCCCAAAACCTCTATCTCTCGATGTGCCCAGACCCGCGAAAAGCGGCGTAATTACGGCTTTTGACGCCGCGCTGCAGACCGCGCTGACTGCACCATTTTCCTCGTGGGCAAGAGTCAAAGAAGGCTACTATGGCTCCCGAAGGCGGGGCTCCATCGCCTACCAAGCAGCAAATCCAAATCAGCCGCCGTTGCCTAAAACCAAGATGAAAGGCGCTGCGGTTCTGCCATTGGTCTAAAACGAACGGCTTCCTGCCAATCACCATACGCGGGAAATACAATTCGCCAGAGTGATGGTCTCCGCACTCGTCCACAGCTCAAACTCAAACTTCAACCGAGTCGAGGCGAGTGCGCGTGGGAGCATGAACGACGTGGAAGTCTGGATGGTGAAGAGTCTCTGGGCGTCGCTGGCTGTGTTATCGTCGTTAGATGCGTTGCTGTCTCCGCCTCGAGGTGGTGCCGTCAGTGCAGTGCGCGAGTCGTTTCACGCACAGTCAGAAACAGGCGGCGGTTGCCGCTGTTGCTGGCCGTCACACGCTACACGACCTAGCCCAGCGGCCATTGGGAGACTTAGCTCGCTGTGGTCACGACATGGGTTGGCGCATCCTGGCGCTGGTGGCACTGGCGGTGGTCGTCGTGGAGACGGCACCGCATTACGCGCCCAACCAGTTCCTGGGCACCTGTCTGACGGACGACTGGGTCGCCGGGGTGGAGCAGCGACTCGGCGTGTCCTCCACGCAGCGCGACGATGCCACAAAAAAGCTTGTGAACCCGTTCCTGCATCCCGCTCTCCTACGTTCGCGCTACAAGGTACGCTCGCAGACGGACAATAATTCACACGTACTTGGGTGCGTTGAAGGCTGGGTGTTTGCTGTGACGCTGAAGATGTCCTCACGCTTATCTGCCGGATGATCTAGGTGAAAGACCCTCGCACGGAAAACGCTTCGGCTTATGACGCTAGCTGTATGCCCGAGGCGGACGTTATCTATGGCCATGGAGCGGTAGTGGACGAAGCTACGGGAGCCGTGCTGGACGTGGGCCAGACGGCCGGGTCTCTTGTGGTGGAGATGCACAACTGGGCCTCACATCGACTGACCGCGGAAGTGTTTGCTATCCTCGCGGAAGAAGTGGTGCGTCTCGGTCGTCTTCTGCTCTGTATTAGTGTGTGGGGTCCTGACGTAACATGATGCGGGCTTTTTGTGTCTGTACAGCTCGGCTACAACGTGTCTTTCTACTACTCGGACGACTTTTTGGCTCTGGAGCAACGAATGACGGAGGACAATCAACAAGCCAAATGTACGCCCACGCATGTGGACTTGGCGTCTCCTAGTGAACTCAGCTTCAAAAGATTTGACTGGTACACCGTCGGGAGTGTGGGCTTCAGCAAGATCAATGGCATCTGGACAACGACCGACCTCGTCGCTGATGGCATCAACGCGTCCAAGTACGAGACACCATTCTACGCCGACTTTTGGCGGGACTACACGTCAAATGATCATCTGATTGCTGCGCTTGCCGAGAGCAATCTACGCAATAACCCCAAATATTTCCCGCCCAGGGGAATGTTCTGTTTCGAGCACGTCATGGGATGCCATGACCAGTGCTCCAAGACGTATGCGTGCACATTGCGCGAGGAGCAAGGCAAGGAGTGTTTGGTGGTGGCCATCGCGAGCTTCCGGGACGTGTACGGTTATTGGCCATCGCTGCTCTCGAACCTTGGGTTTCCGGCCTACTTCTGTTTCATTGGGCAGGACGGACTCAAGGAGTTTATTGTCGACATGCAGCAGAGCAATCGCGGTGTCTTGTTCTACATGAACCAGCCAAACGATTTTCTGTCGCGATACCCGGGGGTATTCCAGCGCGTTTCATTACCCAAGACTTCTCCCGAGGGAGTGGCGAAAAACACTTGGCAGTTCGGGGAGAACGGGTACGGTCAACCCAACGACAACCCAATCGCAGTGGAGTACCCAGAAGACGTGCAGCAAAAAGTGTGCGCTCTCAGCATCCAGCATGATGTCGCCAACGGCCCAGTCATGACACTACTGGCCCGCTTTCGAATGGTGGAGATGTATATATCGGATCTTCTGAAAAGCTATGCGGTCGTGTCAGACCGGGCTTCATCGCAGCCAGCGGTATCCATAGATCCGGACTTCACAACCGCGTGCACGTGGGTACGCGACAACTACGAAGTGTGGAGTCGGTGGCTAGATCGACTCCCAGAATGCACCGTCAAGGAACACATGGTGCACACAATTTCGGGCTGCAACACATCTTCACACCGCGAAATCACGTTCCAGTGGCGACAACCAGACCCTGCCAACAGCTCCATTCCCTATGAGTGTGACGGTGGGGTCTTGGAACTGCCTCCCGTATTCCAAACCAGTCGCTCGTGTGAGTGGCTAGAAAGGAATGAGAGAGTGTGGGGTGAGTGGGTGACCACGTTGCCGACCTGCGATGATACCTTCTACAGGTTCCAAGCACTGGAGTGCGAGCGCACGTCAGAACGCCACATTCGCTTCGACTGGATGCTCCCGGACCCAACCGACCTGTCGCGATCTCTCGAGTGTAGCGACGGTGTACTCCCAGATACGCTTCGCGTGGATTGTGATTACTTGCCTGTGCAGTCAAACGGCTTCGCTGTGACTTTTGGACTCGTAATGATCGTGTTGGCCGGGGTTCTCGTCTCCATGGTGCTAGTGTTCAAGCATCGCAATGCCCCAATCATCCGCCGCTCGCAGTTCGAGTTCTTGGAAACCATGCTGACTGGAGCTGTGCTCATGTGCGTCGCAGCAGTTATCTACGCTGGCCAGCCCACTGACGCGCTCTGCGCGGCGCGTCCTGCATCCCTCTCCGTCGGCATCACCCTCATTTTTGGGTCGTTGACGGTGAAATGTCTTCGCGTGTACCGCGTCTTTCTGTCCAAGAAGCTGACGCGTGTGGTGCTGCCGACGAAAACCATGTTCAAGATCTTGGGCGCCTTCTTGCTCATTGACGCACTAGTTATTATGGTATGGTTCATCGTCGACTTCCCTTCGGCTGTCGAGATCGAGATCGTTGTCAACGAGATACGTCCGGGGGCCACGATCTCTGCCATCGAATGCAACTCGTCGAGCTTCATCTTCAGCGCGCTGCTCATATTTTGGAAGGCCATCCTGCTCGGAGCGGGGCTCTACCTCTCCTTCTTGATCCGGAACGTGTCGGTGGACTTCCAGGAGTCCATTTGGATGTTCTCGTCTTCACTGGTCGTCGCCTTCGGCTGCTTGATGGTGCTCCCGCTGGCGTACGTGGTCAAGCTCCCCGCCACGACATTCTACTACTACTTCGCGGCCACGCTCGGGGTATGCACGACCGCGATCGTGGCGCTGATGCTGGTTCCCAAGTTCCTACGCTTCAGAGAAGTCTCCGCGTCGACTGCCACGGCCGGCGCCAGAACGCACGAATCCCGAGACTCCGTTGTTGGTAGCACCATTCACACCCAAGGGGAGTCTACGACTGTGCTTGCCCATCTCAAGGCCAGACAAATGCCAGTGTCTCGCCCAGATAACTATCGCGTCGCTCCGAGCACGAGGGAAGAGCCTCGGTGATAGGAAAGACAGGAAGTCGACAAGCAGTAGTGACGATTGCATGCTTAGATCCAGTCCGTGTAACAAGCGCCACGGCCAGCCCCTATTCGAACAACTGTTTCACACAGAGATAGGTAGTTGGTCCGAGGGTGTTGGGACCAGCTCCGAAAGCGAATGCTCAGGTTCGCACCCCGGTTCTTCGCTAATTGATGCCACTGCCGCGAATCGGACGCGCTAGAGCTCCATCCTACCAAGCAGGGCCCCTTGCTACCTGCATGAGACCAATCCAAACAACACGGGCTTTGACTTCCAACGCACAGATTAATCTGGAGCTGGAGACCGGGAGAAGGCTTGTGGGCAACTTCAACGCCCGCTGGTCATGCTCGCGACCAATGGGAGGACAGCGATTGAAGTTGGGCTCGGTGAGGTGATGCTGCGGGGTGTCTTGACGCCAGCGCGTCGAGTCCTTGAAGCTCGAGACTCGCGGTACCGCGGCAATCCACGCGGGCGCAACCGCCAGCCACAAGAGGAGTGCGCGTGGACTTGCGGCGCCCATGTCGAGATCTGGCAGGTAGGTCCGGTGCCGGGAGATTGACACTTGGGTTCACTATGCGTTGTTACGAGGATCTCGCCAATCTCGCCAATTGCGCTCGGCCACCGTGAGACGTGGTGTCAGGACGGCGATTATGCCCGTGCTTATGCCGGGTTACTGAAACTAGATGGGGCTGCGCCCGCATCAGCGAGGTGCTCCAAGCTTTTTGGGCAAATTGAAGAGAGAGAATCGAGGCTTCTCCATGTTCGGAGATGTTCGACTGGCAAGGGCGCTTGGAGTCGCATAGAGATGTGGCGCCATCGCGGGGGGCGCAAGGCCAAAGCCGGACTCAAAATGCGCGTGGCCAACCAACCACCGCCGACATGCAACGGTGCGCCGCGCGAGCTTCAACGTTGGATTAAAACCTGTCTGCAGCGTCCAAGCGAGTCCAGCCTGTAGCCGAACGCTTTCGCTCGCACAAGCTTGCGTGTCATGTTCTACTCGGGCGAGAGGCGACGCGGTAACGTCGGCAGGTCGGAAGCACGCGGGCCGCGCGTCTATCGCCGTCGTCGCCACGCAGGCATTGAACACCGCGGACAGCTCTCGACACGCAAGACTCGCATGCGTTTAACTTTGTCAAAGCGAGCCAAGCTTCCGACCGACTACAAAGTCCATACGGACGGAAGAGACTGGAAAATGGGGAGTTCGATTCGAAAGCGAGTACTTCGAAGTGAGAGGAAGTGCGGATGAGAGCGCCGGTATAGTTGAGCACCGCAGCCCACAAGTTGCTGTTGGGGCGCAGGTTCAACGATGGGTCTCACGGGCACCTGGCAGGTCTCGGCATTTCGTGCCTCGGGCTCGATCTTCACTCGCAAATCCGCTCGACTGAGGTCACTCAACCTCCCGACCCCAGCACTTTTCCAGCAACGAAGCTCGCCTTCAGCCATGTCCGGCGCGCCGCAGTCCCCGCCGACCGGCTACACGGC